>SDVV010015431.1:0-14529 GCA_016164225.1 Gammarus roeselii | reverse complement strand
TCATTGTTTATCTCTACTCCAGTGTTTGTGGCAGATAAACAGCAGTATCAGTTTCATTGTTTATCTTTACTCCAGTGTTTATGGCAGATATACAGCAGTATCAGCTTCATTGTTTATCTCTACTCCAGTGTTTATGGCAGATACACAGCAGTATCAGCTTCATTGTTTATCTCTACTCAGTGTTTATGGCAGATATACAGCAGTATCAGCTTCATTGTTTATCTCTACTCCAGTGTTTATGGCAGATATACAGCAGTATTAGAGGCATTGTTTATCTCTACTCCTGTGTTTATGGCAGATATACAGCAGTATCAGTTTCATTGTTTATCTCTACTCCAGTGTTTAAGGCAGATATACAGCAGTATCAGTTTCATTGTTTAACTCTACTCCAGTGTTTATGGCAAATATACAGCAGTATTAGTTTCATTGTTTATCTCTACTCCAGTGTTTATGGCAGATATACAGCAGTATCAGTTTCATTGTTTATCTCTACTCCAGTGTTTATGGCAGATATACAGCAGTATCAGTTTCATCGTTTATCTCTACTCAAGTGTTTATGGCAAATTTACAGCAGTATCAGTTTCATTGTTTATCTCTACTCCAGTGTTTATGGCAGATATACAGCAGTATCAGCTTCATTGTTTATCTCTACTCCAGTGTTTATGGCAGATATACAGCAGTATTAGAGGCATTGTTTATCTCTACTCCTGTGTTTATGGCAGATATACAGCAGTATCAGTTTCATTGTTTATCTCTACTCCAGTGTTTAAGGCAGATATACAGCAGTATCAGTTTCATTGTTTAACTCTACTCCAGTGTTTATGGCAAATATACAGCAGTATTAGTTTCATTATTTATCTCTACTACAGTGTTTATGGCAGATATACAGCAGTATTAGTTGCATTGTTTATCTCTACTCCAGTGTTTATTGCAGATATACAGCAGTATCAGTTTCATTGTTTATCTCTACTCCAGTGTTTATGGCAGATATACAGCAGTATCAGTTTCATTGTTTATCTCTACTCCAGTGTTTATGGCAGATATACAGCAGTATCAGTTTCATTGTTTATCTCTACTCCAGTGTTTATGGCAGATAAACAGCAGTATCAGTTTCATTGTTTATCTCTACTCCAGTGTTTATGGCAGATATACAGCAGCATCAGTTTCATTGTTTATATATACTCCAGTGTTTATGGCAGATATACAGCAGTATCAGTTTCATTGTTTACCTCTACTCCATTGCTTATGGCAGATATACAGCAGTATCAGTTTCATTGTTTATCTCGACTCCAGTGTTTATGGCAGATATACAGCAGTATCAGTTTCATTTTTTATCTCTACTCCAGTGTTTATGGCAGATATACAGCAGTATCAGTTTCATTGTTTATCTCTACTTCAGTGTTTATGGCAGATATACAGCAGTATCAGTCTTGCAGGAGTTCTTCGTTAGTCAAAGTACCTCCAATGTAATGCCGTATGCTTGGCTCTTGAGGAAATGAGTTTATGGAGCATAATAAATTTATTCTCTTCATCATAACTGCAGCCATCGCCATTTTGCGACTAAACTTTGGTTATGGTAAGTAGATGTTATGGACAGAGTTCGTGCATATGAGAAAATGGGTCATAGAAGAGTGGGAAGGCGAATAGATGAAGATCGTCCACTCAGAATACACAATCGCCATATCACAAGCGATGAAGACTGTGTGAATATTTCATTCCTCCCCCCTCGACTCTACCACCGCCCGTCAGTTGGAAGTCGAGGGGGAGTTTTTAAAGCTTTGCAGTTACTGTGTCAGCAATAGAAGAAGAAGTAGCAGCGAAACAGAGGATATTACAGCTGTGGCTGCCCAGAAACGCAGTAACTGCTATTGTGAAAGGTGACTTTACCAAGATAAAAAGTGGTGGCATAGCAGTGAAAACTACAGCAGATTGATGAACAGCTGCTACTTCTACCACAAATGACTTCTGTCCAACAATCGCTTGCAAAAACGACCCCCATGCAACGACAAACGATAACAATATATAAACGTCCGTCCATACCTCTCTACGCACAATGCATCAGTTGTGTGATGGTTTAGTACACTTCAACAAAAGGCCTCACAATTGTGTCTGCCTCAAATCAGAAATCCTTCCTTGTAGCTGCACATTTACACGGGCTGTTTCTAGTGCCTGACTTGTTAAATAATAAACTACAAAATTCAATGGCCTTATATAAATTGGACATCTATTTTGATGCAAAAGTAGGAAACAACGATCGTAATTTACCCGCAAAATATAAAAAATGGCCGTCTGAGTTAATAACCTCATGTTGAACTTTGCACGAAAATGTTTCCCTAGAATTATAAATTTCGCTCAAAGTCAAACTTATATTGAAAAGGGATAGATGGATTAAATTTCATTTACAACAATAATCTGTGGTAATTCTCCTGCGATCAGCACTTGACTAATCAAATAAGATTGAAGTTACTCAGGAAAATATAAGTCATGCAGTCCCATCATGTCTGAATATAAATTATTTCATTTAATCCTATTCACCTTTGATGGGTTTTCAATCAACAATGACCCTCACACGGTGCCCCCGTTTATGGTAGCCTTGCAAGTTCTTTCAAATATATACTAGAGCCTAAAAGCTGAACCAATTGGAATATTCCATGGGTTCCGATAGCCGTGAGGACATCCACGTCTTGTCGCAGACAATGTATCAATCAATGCATTGGTATTCAAGTGATAGCACTACCGAACATTCCGTGAGGCCGATACTCCAGTAACTAATCACAGTATTGCGTTTAACTAATCCCATTACTGCGATTAGATAACTGATCATAGTATTGTGTCGGTACTCCAATAACTATCCACTATTCTCTCAGGCAGGGAATCGATGATAATTAGCTAAGTGCTGCAGTAGTCTGTCTTAACAAACTTTCTATCACTCATTGAACAGCTACACTACAAAGGCAGTGTTCGGTTTGTTATGGATCCTGACGACAGCTACTCACAAATAACGGCTGCGGCAAATGATGGAGATCTGCTGCAGAAGTTGGCGCTTGGGTCTGCCTGAGTGTCTTGGTGGGAGAGTAGACGATATTGCATCTGGGAAAGAGTCGGGCAATTGACATTTTCTCGCTTGTTTTTTTAACGATATTTTCATTTATTTCACTAATATTAACGTCGGCCAGCACGAATTTTCAGTGATATTTCTCGGTATTACTAATGATACAAAATTCCAATTGATTTCATTGCCCGAGAACTGTTATGTAGGTCGACCGGATATAAAAACACAAAAGAAGGAACAGCTGACAATAAAGTGGGATCCTTCTCTAAAGGAAATTCGTAATTCAATGTCTAGTATTCACGTCTTGTCTGCAAAAAATTACGGATGACATTTTTTTTCCAATATCCTATCTTGTAGACTATTGATTCTTAAATATACTATCTCTTTAAAAGCCTTTTATTGATGTGACCTGTTTAAAGACAGACCCAAAGCAGTATAGGTTATACCTGCCAAGTAAAAGTTGTTTCTCTCCTTCAACATACAAACAACACTTGTTATTTCAGTCTTCTCACACGTTACCAACCGAATTATTTCGACCGGTCTGACAGTATCATCAGTCGATCCAGTGAACATCGCCAGTTCCTATCTTTGTTGCCTGGCGCATCGATGGTCAATGCTTAACATCGAAGTATTGTGTTTTCCATCACTGAACCTAACACCGAAGACATCCGGTGGCAAATATCATCGCTCAAGGTCGGTCTTCATCAAAAGGAATGGGACGATATCATACGGAAACACGAAATATGTCTGTCATCGCAAAATGCTTCCTTAGCGGACGTTCATGACATCGAATAGAAGTTCTTATCTTGACGTTAAATTGATTACCGGCGACTTCACAGAAGGAAAATACCGAACATCGTCTTAACGGTGCGAGCAACGCTCGCTGGAGACCGTCACTGGCAGAACTCTGGTTAAGAGGAGAGAAAACGACCAGCGCCACTTCCCTCCGATATTCCAGGATTTGTTCAGAGCAAAAAACAAAATAAATATTTATTCTACACAAACGATGTTTCTAGGCCATTTGACTTTGTTTTTTGATGCGGTCTTCATACGGGAGGCACATTACAAAAATAAATATTTTTATTACTGGTTAATGATGACATCGGTTGGTGATCCAATAGCACCCGTTTTTTAGCGTAATGAAGTGCTATCTTAATCACTCTTAATCACTATTAAATCACAACGAATAAACTCAACACTGATACTATGTTCTTGTTTACGCTAATCATCAGTTATAGTGTGACTTTCCAGATGATTAACGCTTGAGATCAATAGAGGGTAATGGATTTCAATTGAATGATCTTGCGACGAATGCGTCTGATAAGGCATCGTTTCTTCAATGGTATTTGAAGAAATATGATAAGGTTTTCTGGTACTCCGTCAATCGAATTACTCGTCTTGGTCAATGTATCGGTTAGCACTCCTGTAAATCGAAAGAAAAACGGTTAAACGGACTGCAGTTTTATTCGACCATCTAATGACCACTAACTATGAAGAGTACTCAACATGCGCATGCTGTGGAACCGTTCGACATTATGACGTTCTGCTCTACTCACCCCCAGTCAGGACGATGACTGTTCCTCCCGCAACGCAAGGCTCAGAATAATTTAATGCCGGCATTGTTTGTCGATGTCTCTCTGGTCTGCAGAGGTACCGATCAAAAGTTTTCCTGTGTGTTTCCTGAAACATTCCGGGAGCCGAAACAATATTCTAATTTCATCGCTGCTACCGGCATTTACAGAAACTGGATTAGGTTGGTCCAATCCATGATATTTTTATGCATCAATCATTGTTGAAGATAGCGCATCAAAAGGTTTGATTCAACGCTCACAACATTAACTTCAAGATTTGAATTAGCTGCAGAATGATCTTTTTGAATGAGAACTCGCCCTTGTCTACCGCGCATCGTCGAAGAAAGGGAACATCATCAAATTCAATCAGTTGCGGATTCAATAATATTGAAGCGTACTCTCAAATATATAAGCCCCGTTACTAACAAACGACAGCAACTGTGCGGGAATAATTCGTTGTACGATGAACGATTTCCAATGATGTTGTTGTAGGCCCGTAACTATACGAAGGAGCACTATTGTTTAATTATTTTATCTGCACTAAAACCCACAAACACAGTGGTCGCAACCACATAGTGGCCCTTTTAGGGATGTAGTACCTTGCACTGTGGCAAAATTATTTTTCTTCAACTAACCTTAAGTAAACAAGACTGACAAAAACTCTTATTCTTTTGCTTGTCAGAATTTCAGTAGCACGGACAAAAGAAATGAGAGCTCGAAATTCACTGCTACTAATTGGTTATTCTTTATAGATGAATAGGCCACCAATTGGTCTTATATATTAAGTAAATATGGTTACTGTAGGCTTCCAGCTAGCCTCTTTTAATTTAGTGCGTGCTATATTCACTTGGAAATATAAACTAATTCATTAATTGCATTGGGAATAATTAATGCCTGATTACCCCAGGGCCTGAAAGTTATGCAAATGATAATTGATGCTTTTATTCTTGCTCCACTACACTGCCTGTGCTTCTGCAGAGGATTAGGGATCAATGATCAGGCTGACAATGGTTCTGCAGCATTACTTTATGGAAGTATACAGAATGGACTAACTATTCAATGCTCTTTGAAGGCTTGTCTTTCTTTTATTTCTGACCTTTTGGTTGGTCATGCATTTGTCTAACCTTTATGGTACAATTATATTCTCCCAAACTGGATGTGTATATATTTTGTCTGCTTTGCAGGTGAGTATTTGGATAGCTATTTACTTAAATCAAATATCATTGTCATTTCATTTGTGGTACTTTCTCAAATGCGCATTTTAGTATTTTCAGAATGTTTACTTTATAACTATTTAACTCATACAGCTAACCGTATTTCTATTCTACACCACTAGATCAATATTCTCCCTCTTCACCAATAGATCTTCTGAAGAATAGCTATATATACTGCACTCAATTGATACCCGGTAATACTAATATGATCTGGACTCGACTACTGAGTGCTTTGCCCGAAACGGTGGGTACCTAGAACTCTACCTGATAGATAAACTTGGCGGGAACCCACTCCAAGCTTCACCAAGTGTTGCTGACTCAGGTGGCTCCACTGGGAATGTCTACATGAAATCTAAACGTCCTAACAAACAGCTCCAACTATAAACAGAATTCCCTCTAGAGAGTAGCAGATAACTAATAAAAGGACATGAACTATAATGGAAACCATCAAAGTCCTCAACTACTAAGGTGATCTAATGATCCCTCTCGATGATTGGACTTGAAGGTCTGCTCCAGATTTGTAAGGAGACAACTACTCGGAATGACCAGCGGTCAACCAACTCAGAAAAAAATACCGGTGATGCCTCAGCTGTACTTAAGACACTAATATACCCTTTGACTAGAACAACTTAGCCAATGAACCTAGTCACTGCTGCTAAGCTGAGCATTAGTCAGCTTATAATAAGGATGGCTCATAGCTAAGGGGGTATTGGCCAGGTTTTCTGATGATTTATTAGGACTAAGGGTCCACCACCAATTGGTGAGTTGCTGCATATCCCTCAAGCTGACAGGTTTACTCATACCTTTGGTGGATTTTTTTTGGTCTAATGAGGTGGACACGATTTTATTAGGTATACTTTAAGGTCTAATCCTAATTGAGTATACTGATAATATAAACTCTAATCACAGCACTGATGATTATGCAATTCATCAAATGACTGGCTATACTAAGGAATGCATCTCATGAAAGAGATTGTGCTCATTCACAAGAGGAAATAATAAGGCTATAATTTTGGAATAATCTTACATAATATGATTCTTAATTTAATTATTATAATGAATCTAATTATGCACTGAGTAAGTTTTTGAACAAATTATAAATCACTGTATTGATATAATCATACAAGAACAACTTGATAATGCTTCTATGGTTATGCCAATAAATGAATATTTTTAGCTATGATTATACCCAGCCGCTTCTGGGACAAGATAAGAGATTACTATGTTACCAAACAAAGATAACTTGACACTGACAACGATCACGCACAAATCACTAGGATGAAAAGATAGTTATGCTTGGGTAACTCTTAGGATAGCTTCCTTAATGATATGATAATGGTTATGTAGGCCATTGACAAGACTAATATGAAAGATATTACCCGGCATCATAAATCACTCTAACCGAGGCAGACAAATAGAAATACCTCTATAAACGCTCGGAATGGTGACCAGTGCTACCTCTATAAACTCTCATAATGGTGACCAGTGCTACCTCTATAAACTCTCGTAATGGTGACCAGTGCTACCTCTATAAACTCTCATAATGGTGACCAGTGCTACCTCTATAAACTCTCATAATGGTGACAAGTGCTACCTCTATAAACTCTCATAATGGTGACCAGTGCTACCTCTATAAACTCTCATAATGGTGACCAGTGCTATCATGACTCAGGTTAGTCAGTTTCATGCTTGCATCACACAGGTACTAGCAAGCTATCAAGAATACTGGAGCTCGGCTCAGTCACCCGGTGTAACGTAACTGGCAAATGCAAACTGTCCTAAAATTGACTATATTATATAGCAGTCTTCTTGTGCTGTAATCAGGCTATGGTTTCACAACATAAGTTGTGTCGAATTATAATAATGCAAGTTAACAGCTTGCCAGCTAACAATCAAGGGAGGGACTGTACAGTCAAACAAATACAAGGGTGTTGTGCAATTGTCTGCGTTCTGGAAGTCTCCCTGAGAAGAGAACACTAACATTAAATAAATATGTTAATAAGTGAAGGTAAACTCCCGCGTACATAGTTAGGAGGGTACAGCTCACCTCATTAAACTTTATAGAAACATCAA
This sequence comes from Gammarus roeselii, assembly GCA_016164225.1. Taxonomy (NCBI): domain Eukaryota; kingdom Metazoa; phylum Arthropoda; class Malacostraca; order Amphipoda; family Gammaridae; genus Gammarus; species Gammarus roeselii. The sequence goes on along the minus strand of SDVV010015431.1, from coordinate 6,619 downwards.
CAACAAGTTGATGAAACAACTCTGAATTCAGAATAAACTAAACACAAAACCCTATACTGCTTCTTAGAACAATTAAATAAACTGCTCGATCATCACTACATCGACACCAGCTCTGCTTAGGAAACAGCAGAAAACAAAACTCCTAACATACATAGATACTGTTTTCACCTTTGCCTATTAATAGTGAGGTTGCAGCACACAGGCTCTTCTGGCGAAATGGTGGCTCTTGCTGCACACATGGCAACGGGGCTTGACGTTAGTGATGTAGCTGGCGGTGGCAATCAAGGTCCAGTTGAATCAGTGCTCTACTGCAGATTCCTAGGCCTTACCAACTAATCTGTTGCAAAAGACAGATACACAGGTTAATGGTACATGATGGGGGTGCCACCGCACCCCACAACAATGTTCGTTCAACTTCGTAGTGATTTCATCAGACATATTGAATTTTCTATTTCTCATTTATTGTGATCAATCAAACATGGATTTGCCTGCAAGCTGCTGGCCCAGGCGTTATTGGCTTTAGGTAAGCAATACCCAGCCCCTTCCTTGGTCAGCCAAAGCGACTCAGCTTAAAAACTATCAAGTCATAGCTATTTTTAGCAATAGGGCTACACAATCTAGAAAATAAGCGTTAAAATTGGGTTCGTGCATTGCCTCTTTGGACTAAAAAAGAAGCATGTGAGCTTAGGTTAAGCCATGTTTTGAAATGTTTGGATGAGTTATGTTCATTTAAGCCGTGTAGTGCTTTGGCTGACATGCGAGTAGGCTGGACGCGCGAAGGCCGTGCAGCGCGTTGGCTGACATGCACGTAGGCTGGACGCGCGAAGGCCGTGTAGTGCTTTAGCTGACATGCGCGTAGGCTGGACGCGCGAAACCGTGTAGCGCGTTGGCTGACATGCACGTAGGCTGGACGCGCGAAGGCCATGTAGCGCGTTGGCTGACATGCGCGTAGGCTATACGCGCGAAGGCCGTGTAGCGCGTTGGCTGACATGCACGTAGGCTGGACGCGCGAAGGCCGTGTAGCGCGTTGGCTGACATGCACGTAGGCTGGACGCGCGAAGGCCGTGTAGTGCTTTGGCTCACATGCACGTAGGCTGGATGCGCGAAGGCCGTGTAGCGCGTTGGCAACACCAGCAGCTCTCGAACATTGTCGTAGTTTGCAGGTATCTGCCTCACCAAATAATGGGGCAGGAAATATGCAAACTTACTAAGTGTACTGGTCCTCGATTATCACCAAATGTTCGTTTAACCAGTGTTATTGGTGAATAACGTCCTTGCTTAACACAAGGTGGAGACTTATTTTTGCTGTAGTAGAGTAATCCAACTTATGGGTTAACATCGAATTTGCAAACAACATCACCGTGTTTATTTCTTAATAGTTGTCGTATATTACATGAATATCCTCTTCGTTGGCCGTGTTTCCGCATTAGTGTTATAACTTAAAATAAAATAAATGCCTTTAAATAACCTTAGTACTTTTTTTCGAAATCGATGTAAATATGTAATAATGGTATTTATATTTGACAAGAATATTATGTATTCAGTTACTGCATTTACTAGTACGTTTTCCGCACAAAACGTGCAACCAGTTTACATCGGTATTAGGAGGAGTGTGGATATGGGGTTCCGATAGTACAGATCTGAATATTTTTCCACCCAACGATGGAGAGTAAGTCATGTAATTCACTTTGAAGTGTTCGTTGATTGAGTGGTGAAGAGGTTGCGTAATTGTAAAAAACTCGACAGTTGAAAAATTTGATAAGTTTTTAAAAATGGTATCAAATTTTCGTGAGGCATTTGCAGTAATTATTTTTAAATAGATATGTTATTAAAATCTTATTAATGAAGACTTACCTGATCGCATTATGAGGGATGCGAACGTGAGGGAATGTCCACTTCATAGTGATGACATGAGGCAAGTTTAAATAAGGCACTATATGTCAAAAACTGGCAAAAGCCCAAGACAAAGTTTGATTTCTGCTCAAGTTAAGCAAAACTAAAAACTAAAATAGCATTACTAAATACAAGCACGGACAATTGATGCAAAACATCGTTATTTAATATTCAAATTCTTACACTGCCTCGAGTTTCGAACATGCCGTAGCTGTTTTTTTGGGAGGAATCACATCTTCCCGAACGTTCAATTCAAACTTATTCCGTATTCTGTGTACTTGAAAAATTCTTAAATAAACATCGACAGTCTTGTATTAATAAACCCCAATCCGAAAAATTACTTTCGATAATATTCTACGCTTCATTTAATAAGTTCGTTGGATTTTTTTTATCCAAGCGACATTTTTTGACTTCCCTCCGTTTGTGCTGTCAATAACAGCTAGACCCATTGACCTTTCAACGTTCCGTGGCTGTCAGACGCTGGACACTGGAAATGGGGGCAAATATTTCATGATTCGGATGGGATTTCCAGAAAACGAGAGGATTTCTTCTCTTTTTATTTTTCCAGCTCACAAAATACGGAAGTTGTAACTCCTAATATCGAGGAAACCAATTGTCTTTGATGATCCAGCATAGTGTTTTGGTGACCCTGTGTCAGCGAGCAAATCTGCCGTAGCAGGAGGAAAATCCCAAAGTCATTTTAAGCAATCCAATCCTAATTCGATTTTAATCGGCTCTACAATAATTACCCCAATTTACAAGTGTAAGAAGACAACAAAAAGCCTTATCCATTTATGTTGTCAATGTAAATAGAAACATAATATTGGTCACACATCATGATTTTCTAAATATTACATTAAATTGGTCCAACACGATGCTGAACCTTCAGATCCTCTGAATATATTGATAGGAAATATGATCATCTAATCTCACAATATATAAAATAGCTAACGAACACTTTTCTTCTTTGATAATCTTGTTAATATAACATATTTAAGCATAAAAGTGATTGATAAACTTTAAATAAATGAGAATTTGTATAATACCACAATAGATGCATACTTTTACCGCTGTTCCAGGACTGAAGAATGTTCCGTCTCCGGTTGCTGTTCTCTTTGACCGACAGAAGCGGAGCGAATCTGTTTAAATGAAACAGACATTCCAGTCAAAGAGCAACAATGGTAATGAATTATGCAGGGATTGATATGAAATTGTGAAATGAAGTAGGGTAAGTTTAGTATCTTATTGAAGCACCATAGATAAAAAACAGGGCAAGCTTTATGCATATCGAATGTATGATGTGAAAACTTTCGTGCCCATAATTTTGAAAAACAATGAAATACAATGATAGAAGAACTGTAATTTCATGGGCTTTAAGTACTGTCGCAATGAAAGGGTTGTATGACGGGAAAATTGCCCAAGCTGATCTGGTTGTACGACGGGATATTGCCAAGCTGTTGGGGTTATATGACCGGATAATTGCCAAGCTGTTGGGTTTGTATGACGGGATAATTGCACAAGCTGTTGGGGTTGTATTACGGGATAATTGCACCAGCTGTTGGGGCTGCATGTCGAGATAATTGCCAAACTGTTAGGGTGATATGACGGGATGATTGCCAAGCTGTTGGGGTTGTTTGACGGTATAATTGCACAAGCTGTTGGGGTTGTATGACGGGATAATTGCTAAGCTGTTGGGGTTGTATGAGGGGATAATTGCCAAGCTGTTGTGGTTATATGACGTGGTAATGGCCTAGCTGTTGGGGTTATTTGACGGGATAATGGCCAAGCTGTTGGAGTTGTATGACGGGATAATTGCACAAGCTGTTGGGGTTGTATGACGGGACAATTGCCAAGCTGATGGGGTTGTATGACGCGGTAATGACCTAGCTGTTGGGGTTGTATGGCGAGAAAGTTGTCAAACTGTTGGGGTAAGCTGTTGGGGATTGTATGACGGGAAAATTGCCCGAGCTGATGGCGTTGTATGACGGGATATTGCCAACCTGAGGGGGTTATATGACGGGATAATATCCACGCTATTGGGGTTGTATGACGGAAAAATTGCACAAGCTGTTGGTGTTGTATGACTGGATAATTGCACATGCTGTTGGGGTTGTATGTCGGGATAATTGCTAAGCTGTTAGGGGGATATGACGTGATGATTGCCAAGCTGTTGGGGTTGTATGACGGGAATATTGCACAAGCTGTTGAAGTTGTATGAGGGGATAATTGCCAAGCTGTTGGGGTTATATGACGGGATACTGGACAAGCTGTTTGGGTTGTATGAAGGGACAATTGCCAAGCTGATTGGGTTGTATAACGCGGTAATGGCTTAGTTGTTGGGGTTGTATGACGGGATAATTACTAAGCTGTTGGGGATGTATGACGGGATAATTGCCAAGCAGCTGGGGTTGTATGACGTGATAATTGCCAAGCTGTTGGGGTTGTATGACGGGCTAATTGCCAAGCTGTTGGGGTTGTATAGCAGGATAATTGTTCAAGCTGTTGGGGTTGTATGACGGGGCAATTTCTTAGCTGTTTGGGTTGTATGATGAGATGATTGCACAAGCTGTTGGGGTTGTATGACGGGATAATTACACAAGCTATTGGGGTTGTATGACGGAATAATTGCAAAAGCTGTTGGGGTTGTATGACTGGGTAATTGCATAAGCTGTTGGGGTTGTGTGTCGGGATAATTGCTAAGCTGTTGGGGTGATATGACGGGATAATTGCTAAGCTGTTGGGGTGATATGACGGGATAATTGCCAAGCTGTTGGGGTTGTATGGCGGGATAATTACTAAGCTGTTGATGGTGTATGACGGGATAATTGCCAAACAGTTGGGGTTGTATGACGGGATAATTGCCAAGCTGTTGGGATTGTAGGCAGGATAATTGTTCAAGCTGTTGGGGTTGTATGACGGGACAATTTCTAAGCTGTTGGGGTTGTATGATGGGATGATTGCACAAGCTGTTCAGTTGTATGACGGGATAATTACACAAGCTGTTGGGGTTGTATGACGGGATATTTGCCATGCTTTTGAGGTTATATGACGGGATAATGACCATGCTGTTGAGGTTGTATGAGGGGATAATTGCACGAGCTTTCGGGGTTGTATGACGGGATAATTGCCAAGCTGTTGGGGTTGTATGACGGAATAATTGCCAAACTGTTGGGGTTGTCTGATGGGATAATTGCACAAGCTGATGGGGTTGTATAACGGGATAATTGCACAAGCTGTTGGGGTTGTATAACGGGATAATTGCACAAGCTGTTGTGGTTGTATAACGGGATAATTGTACAAGCTGTTGTGGTTGTATAACGGGATAATTGCACAAGATGTTGGGGTTGAATGTCGGGATAATTGCTAAGCTGTTGGAGTGATATGACGGGTATTTGCCAAGCTGTTGGGGTTGCGTGACGAAATAATTGCACAAGCTGTTGGGGTTGTGTGACGAGATAATTGCACAAGCTGTTGGGGTTGTATGACGAGATAATTGCCGAGCTGTTGGGGTTATATGACGGGATAATGGCCAAGCTGTTGGGGTTGTATGATGGGATAATTGCACAAGCTGTTCGGATTGTATGACGGGACAATTGCCAAGCCGATGGGGTTGTATGACTCGGTAATGGCTTAGCTGTTGGAGTTGTATGACGGGATAAATACTAAGCTGTTGAAGGTGTATGACGGGATAATTGCCAAGCTGTTGGGGTGATATGACGGGATAATTGCAAAGCTGTTGGGGTTGTATGACGTGACAATTGCCAAGCTGTTGGGGTTGTGTGACGAGACAATTGCCAAGCTGTTAGGGTTGTGCGACTGGAAAATTGTTCGATTTAACACGGGGTGGGGAAGAAGTTCGTGGGCGGAGTCGACTCACGTTTTCTGAGGTGTTTCGGACAAATGTATAGGATGGATGATGGGAGGTTGGTTAAAAGGGTGACGCACGTGGAGGTGAGTGGGCATTAGCACAGTGGAAGACTCAAGTTACGGTGGATGGATGTGTCGGGAAGCTGGATTTCTTTCGTCAGAAGAGATATACGTGTGGAGGAAGCCAGAGTGTGAAACGAGTAGAAGTGAGTGGAGAATAATTGTGAATATATGATGCGCTTTTCCACCATTGAGAAAGGTGATGGAAGAAGGTTGGGGAGGGCTCGGAAATTAAAACGCAGCAGGTCTAAACAAGTGATAACTGTTCTGCCCTGCTGTTGATTTTGAGCTCGAACACTCCAGACCCGAAGTGTGTTCTGAGGGATCCTGGCCACACCTTTATCGCTAAAGGGTTAAGCCCTTGTATATGTGTGCAGCCGGCTGCAACTCATTCAGATGATTTGGCTTCGCGTCTACATGCATTTGAATCTGTGATGTTCTCAACGTATGTGTTAAATGCATATCTTTAATTCATGTTTGCTGTGCATGTGTTCATTGCTTGTGCGGACGGAAACTTTATGCTAACTTGGTCAAATAATGAAAAATGATGTCCAAATTATAACGTCGAGTCAATACATTCAATTGGAAAACATCATCAGAACATAATTATGGATAGTTAAAAGACGACAATCAGAACACTATTTTTCTTCTGACTTAATGGATCTCTCATCATTGGATACTATACATAGACAATCAGACGTTTCCCCTTAAAATGCAGGATGGCTGAAGTTATGCTGACCACGTGGGGGGAGGCACCCAATCTCCCCGCCATATATATACATAAATATAGACATATATA
>SDVV010015430.1:0-14529 GCA_016164225.1 Gammarus roeselii | reverse complement strand
ATACACATATATCTCAGGTACACCGTCAAGAGCAAACTGTTTATGTAATTCAATAGCCCGAACGCGAAATCCTAAATATCGTACCATAAAAAACAAAATATCTTACATTTGGCGTTCGATTTAATTGAATGAAAGTGAGTGTTAGAACATTACCAGCGAGCAAATTCTGAAAAAATCACTAGTGGAAAATTTAAACAAGCACATATGTTGTATCAGGAGAGGTAAATGTTATCCACATCTACCCTTAACATCCAAACCCCGGCCTGTCACATACACAACTTATTCCGTACGGATTTTATTTACGCCCTGAATAACTTCATGCTAAACTTATAAAATTTTATTTCAAAGATTGACAATGAAATGTACCAAATTGAGACCGGAGCCAACTGCGAAACACGTAGTACGACTATACATGATGTAATGAAAATTTATGTGGATGTGATAGATAATATACACAATACTGCACATGTTAAGCAGCAATACAACAGTTTAGAAGATGTTCAGCACCCTGCTGATGCCCTCGTCCGCCAAGTTAAGCACAGGTTGGTCTTCCTATATCACAAGAGACTCAGCAATGGTCAGGTTTTGTTTATTGGCCCCTCTGTACAGGAAGGTCGTGTGTTGGAGGAACTCCCCCGGAAGAGGTTTCTTGAATGGACAGTTTCGTTGTGAAGTCAGATCAAACCTACTTGGACATGGGTATAAAAACGTTTGACGCGAGTGCACTTTGTATACCCGATATAGCTGGCAGCATTACACCCATCCCAGAGGCTGTAATGCTGCCAGCATTACAGCCCCTGGGATGTACTGGTGTACTGGTACACGATGTGATGGTCTGATTGATTTGTTTTTATTGATGTTGTTACGGACGAAAAGTGATTTTAACTTAATGTTCATGTAGTAAATTCGAACTCTCATTTGAACTCCCACTGCTGAAATATGCCTTGCGATTGCATTGCATATGTTTTTTCCTTTGCACTACTGCTAAACTGGTTACGGATAATAGAGAATGATACTGGTCGGTTTTTTCATTTGGTTAACAGAATCGTACATATCGCCAAGGAACTCTTCCACAAATTTGTCAGGTAAGTGGATTCGGAAGTAGTTGCTGATCAAAAGTTGTTTTATTCAGTCGATTTCAACCCGCCGGGTTGAGCAAGTACTTTTTCAGGTAAATCGAACAGCAGAATGAAGCGCGACTCATGTGTCATTTCAGCGAGGTAGAGGGTAAGATGGACGCGGTCCTGATAGCCTTTCATGGTCGGCAAACGAGAAACGATAATGGAGAGTACGGGGGCCTTGCTGCTGAAGTCTTATCCCGAGCACCAGCCACGCTCAGCTTCGGGTCGGACCTAAGAACTGACCACGTCTAGAGGCGGTGCGTGCGAAGAACGAAAGGATGCGTGAGTATAGCAGCGACCTCGACGAACGTGACCAACGGTTTGTTGATGCGGTATGTATGGAGTTGTTGTCAGGCATTTGATCGTCCAACAGGTAAAATAAGTAGGGGGAAGTCATGGTGTCTATGACACCGTTGCGCATCGCGCAACTCAATCATCAGTGACGAGTGGGGCATTACACACTGAGTTGTGCACGGACGATGGCAAAGCAAGGCTAGATTGCAGACTACGGTACTCAGGGCAGGATGGGCCGACAAAATTTCTCGTTTGTGCAGGTGGTAGAGTTTTGGTGAGGTGAGCATATCAATGTTAATGTGTTCTATGTATATTGTTATTAATGTGTTCCGTTTATATCAGCATTAGTGTGTTTGTTGTATATCGTTATTTTTGTGTTTTGTGTACATAATTATTTTTTGTGTTATGTGTATATCGTTATCAAGGTGTTCTGGGCTCAATGTATATAATTGGCAGTGTTTCGTCTACATCATTATCAATGTGTCTTGTGTAAATCGTTATGAAGTTGTTCGACGTATATCATTAATGTGTTCGATGCACATCGTTATCATCGTGTTCTGTGTGTATCTGTACCAAAGTGTTCAGTATTTTTTTTTTTTCGGTGTGTTTTAGGTATATCATTATCAGGGTGTTCCCAGCATTCGTTGTTAGGGAGTTCGATGGTTGTCGCTATTGAAGTATCATAAACAATGGGACCCATGCTTGCCGCACACGTGCTTGCTGCACACGTATGTTGAGCGGTTATAGTTACCGGTTTTAACGAAAGCAACGGTCCAACATTTTGGGACAGTTGTAACTCCTTCCATTTGAAGTTCTAATCTAATCCAATCATTTTAAGTGTCATCAGTAGTGTATACCGGAGCAAAAGTGCCCTGCAAAAACGAACGACAAAAATTGCCCTGGAAATAAGTGCGTCTAAAACGCCCTGGAAAAAAGTGCGTCTAAAACGCCCTGGAAATAAGTGCGTCTAAAACGCCCTGGAAATAAGTGCATCTAAAACGAACTGGAAATAAGTGCGTCTAAAACGCCCTGGAAATAAGTACGTCTAAAACGCTCTGGAAATAAGTGCGTCTAAAACGCCCTGGAAATAGGTGATGCAAATATGCTTTTGTGAAGGAATTAGATGGGTCTTAATTAGTGACTGCATATATGCTTTGTGAAGGAATTACATTGGCGATGTTTAGGGAGTACATATATGCTTTGTAAAGGAATTAGATAGGCAAAAATATATAGGGACGCGAAATGCAAATTAGTGAAGGAATTAGATAGGCGATAATTAGGGCCACCTAAACGGGCTACTGAAGGAATAAATTGTTCTGTGACCACATAGAGACAATTACTCAAGTGGGTTTCAATGTAGGTAAGACAGTTAGCGATTTTTATCTCTGGATGTGTGATCGTTACGAGTTTGAAAGAAAGTTTTTTTTCCCATTTCAATGTATATATTTTCATAAATCGTCATGACCTAAAACGTTCTGTAACCACATAGAGACAATTCCTCAAGTGAGGCTCAATATAGCTATGACAATTAGCGATTTTATCTCAGAATGTGTGGGCACACAAAGATATTTTCTCGAGATATATGTTCCTCTAGGAGAATTGTTTTTCTTACGGTATTTTTCAGATTCCTTACGGAATCTGGTTGCTTGCATTTACGATTGCTTACGTACGGATTATATAGATGTAGGTTATTGGGTCTTGTCAACGCTGTATATGATTGTATTGGAATATTTCGCACGGTATGATATATATTTCTATGTTTGTTATTGAATGACTCATTTGAATAGAAATGTTTACTGCTCAAACCTGAATTGTTAGGATATTCGATATAGTTATGCAAGAAATATGGGTATATATTAGGAGAGCATTGCTAGTTGTGCTTTATTTGACTCATTTTCGGAGGTTGTTTTGGTGGAGTTTTTAGCGGTGAGATGCTTGAAGCCAGCTTGATGTTGAATATAGGCAATGAACATTTACAGGTTACAACATGTTCATGTTGACGTGCTTTCATATTTTTTCACGCAAAAGTGTTCTAGGGTGGTAGTATTTCTGTGGGTTATCGATACGACCGCAATCCTAATTATCTTCGTATTTGTTTTACGGTATTATTTCACATGAGTATTTACTGTTTTGCTACCCTTAGCTGATGGTCTGAGACCTCGGACATGCAAGCAACATACTGTAACACGTTGGTTGCATGCAAATGATCTCACTCGGGTATTCGTTGGTCGTTTCGCTTTTTCATTAGTCCCAGCAGTCATTTATTTGTTTCATCGTACAAATGATTTTTTGTTGGGGGTTCATGGAGAAGTCCTGTTTCAGACAGAGACGATTACCGCATTTTTGCCGTGTCAATATCGGGGTTAACCTTTAAACTGGAGACTCATGTCAGGCTCATTATTGGTTATATCCAGGATGTGACTTAGATTGCTTGATGTTGTTCAGAGACGATGGGTGAATCAGATGCAAGATATGCCTGAAGTATTATATGTGCCTGGAATAGGTTTAAAAATTGGTTATAGATTTGAATGGAATCATAGTAAAAAATCGCGTTATTCTCATGATCTCAGAGTTAAATGTCAGATATTTTGGAGGAATGTATGTTTAAGAGGTGCAAGTCCATTAGGCATCTTTATGGAATTTTCGTTATTGATCCCCTGCAAATGTATACTTTAACATTTAGAAGACGATTTACTGAATGGAGGGGTCCTAGACCATTTATGGTTTGGCTACCCTTCACCTAATGAGATATATTTATCTACGACTGCTGAGGGAGCTGTATACAACTTCAATTAGCTTAATATCTATCACTGTTTCAACGAAAGGCAAGAGGCGTTTTAGTGCATTTCAATGCTAGTTCAATCGAGTTAAATTTAGGATATTGCAAACAAAGATTTATTAGATATATTATTTCTATTGATAATGGATTTTGACATAATTATATATACATAAATATACATGGGATATCGTTTTACGAAAACATAACATTTCCACACCAAAAATTGGATGTGAGCATCTTCGCGAAACAAAAATAATGACTTCGACCATCCTTCTCTTGTGTTATCTTGAACCTTGGTACCAGTGACAGTCTGTGGGTTCTTTATCAATGACGTATATTTATTCCTACTTGAAGCTGTCAACTCGTCTTATCGGTGTAGGATTTATCATCTGGGTGTGTTTTTTTCTCTGATCTATTGGTGTTCGAGACTAACGCCCTCAGTACACATTTTAAATAAACGAGAACCTTTGGGAGAAGTGTATGCAATACTTGTAATCCTAGCCTTGTATCCAAAACTTTGTTTATAGTCTTCAGCGAGCTTTCTATAGACGGTATTTTAATCACTATTACATGTTTGTGACATCGAATCGTTTCAGATTTTCTTCTTGCTATTATCCACATTTCCATTCATTATATTCCCGCAGATATCCGAAATATACCCAATTCTCCTTGCACTCAAACGTTTATGACAGGATTCTCTCTTCTCAGGCTTCATTACCAACATATTTGTAACCAAAGTCAGATATTAATTTGATTTTATTATGCAGTTATACACTTCTTATACTTGTCTCCCTTTCATTACCCCATTTGATAATTCAGTTTCCTTCAACTTTAGCAGTTTTTTTCTTCACACATTTCAATATCACTGTCACTGATACCCATTTCACTGAAAGTATCCCACGCTTCCCCTTATTTTCATTATTTTCAATTTTGGTTATGACTCGGATCTTTCTTCCACCATATCGATTTAGCCATTTTCACCCAATATTCATACATTCTTAGCTTAAGTGTTAGTGGCACCATACTTTCTTTTACGCTCACGCCATTTTGAGCACTGTCTTTCTTATTAGATAGGAAACCCAAGCCCGGATTATTATGTTCTATCAATACGCCCATAGCATCCTTTGAGGTCATATTTCCTCGTTCATTTTCAAGAATAGCATATTCAAGATAATGCTGTCCTTTCAGATGTTGCCAAAGCCCGAATGTGAGCCTGATTTGCTTAATTTTATCTCCACACTGCAAATAACACATACCCCCGTCTTTTCATTCCTGTTAAAATATTTCCACATCAAAATGGGTGGCATCTTTCTTCCCCGCAAGCAAATCGCTATCTGAAGGAGTACAGATATGAGTCCAATTTATACATAGAGGATCGTTACCTTCACTGCGTTGGCACATGTATGGGCTAGGCATTTACCCACATTTTGTGCAAGAGGGTTGCCATACACTGCCGGATGCAATAATACATTCCCAACCTAACCTATCTCATAGAACAACATCCCTTGCTGTTGATACAAGATATTTCATCTGCATCAGCTTCATACTATGTTATGTTAAAAGAAGTAATCATCCTATCCGATTTTAACCTAGCTGATGTACGGTATTCAGTCATTGTTTTATACAATGCATAATGCATTTCTATACTTGTCTTTACATTTTCATCTTTTCTTTGCAGTTTTGACACCTAATTACTTCTACTTCGTAATCAATCTCGACTCATACATGTTACCAGAGTGGTCAGATTTTTCAATCTTAGATGGATTGAATATTACAAGTAATTCGTATTTGTTTCCATCATCATACAAATGGGACGACTTCATCTCATACTAGGTCTACCACAATTTTTTCTCCAATATCTCCAGACACTTCATCCTTTGATGACTTGTACAGTTGATTTGACTTTTTTCTTTCCAATAATTTTTTCAAACTCTTCAAGATGACAACGTTTCAAATGTCTCGACACGTTACTTGTCGATTTATGTTTATTCAATTTTATTTCTTTCTGGCACAGTTTACAACCCCCCATCACCCCATTTCTTTCGAACAATCGAGGACTCAAGCTATAACCCATCCTTCCACAACAGAATCCCAATATTTACTGAATATTTTCTCATCGGACTCTGATTTATGTCTCACCATTCTGTCACACATATACAGCATTTACCCCGAGATAGGTTCATGGGTAGCGTTGCATCCCTTGAAATATATTCTCCTACCGTATTCAACAATTTCATTGTTTCCTTCGACCAACGCAATGTATACAATTTCATCGCTTAACCTTTGAGTTGTATGATATTATAAACAATTGATTTAGGATTTACATGCTCCTATTAGTATCATTTACAGATCTAGCTGACATCACCAATGACTTCTATCTCGTTTTTTCGATTACAGCATGGCTCGTACAGCCACCCATCCCCATCATCACGATGTTTATGTTTCCTTTCAAAGTCTATCATATAATCCACCGTATCTGTGTTGCGAACACCGAAGGCTGTTCCGTGCCCTTGAGTCCACAAATGTAATTCTTCTTCTTCTTGAACTTTAATTATTCGAATCTTCTCAAATTCAATGTCATTCTTTTTTTCATCAATGAGGAATTCTTGCATACGTTCCAGGTTTTCTTTGGTTCTTAGGAAAAAAACGTTGCCCAACACTCCAGCTTTATTACAATCATGATGATTTTCCACTCGGATCGTATCAATTTCGAGAGTTGCTTTCTTATTACCCTTGAAGTTTGTTACATACGACTGAAACCCGTCAATGTCAGTAACCCAGAGTCGACTTCCTTTTTCCTTCATCCATATATGAATGTTATCTCCCACTCTTTTGATTCTTGTTTTACCCATTCTGAGATATCTGATATCATCTACATTTGCCAATATTTGTTCGATCCGTCTCATATCATCTTCGGAGATTTCATCTCACAAAACACGTAAACTAATTTTTGTCACTTGAACATTCATTGATATCTATTTGAGGATGATCCGTCCGTATCCGCTTATCGTCCACGTAACACTGACTCCAATCACGTCATACAACTTGCTATTATAATGCATCTGCCAATCTTTGAGCCTATCATCACTCGCTTCGGTGATCAATTACGTATGTATGTACGTCTATAGACCTGTATACGTATGTACATATCAAAAAAAAAAACCTAACCTTACCTAACTTATGTACGGTATTTTGTCATTGATATATACAATCCATTATAAATTAGCTCCACTTGACTCTACATTTTTGATCTAACCTTTGCAGTTTTGATACACACTTCCAATTTTGATCTACCAATTTTTTCACGACAATTCGATGTTGCCTCCTACTTACACGTTACATGCAAATTCATTGCTTAACCTTTGAGTTCTAGGATATTATAATCATTTAATTAGAGATTGACACGGCTCATTTCTGCATTACTAGTATTAATAACAGATATTGCTGACATCATCAATGACTTCTATCTCGTTTTTTCGATTACAGCATGGCTCGTACAGTCACCCAATCTTGCTGGATGTATCAATGTTTCTGCATTTTTTGTATCAACATGGTGCGTATATACAACCGTCCTCATCATCACTTTGTAGCAGTCTCCTCTCAAATTCCTTCATATAATCCACCATATCTTTGATACGAATTCAGAAACCTATTCCATCCCCATGTCTCCATAAATGTAGATCCCCGCATTTCCATAAATATTCTTCTTCTTCTTTGGTGCGAACTTTAATTATTCGAATCTTATCCATTTCAATGTACCTCCAATCTTTATCCGAAAGAAACTCCATCATATACTCCAGATTTTCTTCAGTCCCTAGATAGAATTTATTTTCCACTAACCCAACTTTCTTACATGTGTGGAAGTTTTCTGCTTGAGACATTTATATTTCAAGATATTCCTGCTTATTTTCTTTGAACTCTGTTACATACGTCTGAATTATTTCGAAATCAGTCACCCAAATCCTGTTTTCTTCATTGTCCTTCCATAAATGGATAATAGTTCCCGCTTTTGCGATTCTTGTTCTCCGCATTTGTAGATGATTGATATCTGATATATGCTTGAACCAAGCTAAATCATCTTCGGAGATTCTTTCATCCATCACTCGTAAACAAATTTTCGAGATGTGAACATGTATTTTTTATCTATTTGAAAAATGTGAAAAATATTCAGTCAATATTGGGTTTCTGTTGTGGAAAGATGGGTTATAGCTTGAGTCCTCGATTGTTCGAAAGAGATGGGGTGATGGGGGTCTGTAAACTATGCCAGAAAGAAATAAAATTGAATAAACATAAATCGACGAGTAACGTGTGGAGACAATTGAAACGCTGTCATCGTGAAGAGATTGAAAAATAAATGGAAAGAAAAAAGGTAGATCGACTGTGCATGTCAGCAAAGGATGAAGTGTCAGGAGATATTGAAGAAAAAAATGTGTTAGACCTGGTATGAGATGAAGAGGCCATTTGTATGATGGAAACAAATATGAATTACTTGTAACATACAATCCATCTAAGATTGAGAAAATCTGACCTCTCTGGTAATATAAATGTGTCGAGTTTGAATGCTAAGTAGAAATAATTAGCTGTCAAAACTGCAAAGGATAGATCAAAATGTAGAGACAAGTGGAGAAATGTATTATGCATTGTATAAAACAATGACTGAATACCGTACATCAGTTAGGTTAGGATCGGATAGGATGATTACCTCTTTTAACATAACATAGTATGAAGCTGATGCAGATGAAATATCTTGTATCAACAGCAAGGGATGTTGTTCTATGGGATAGGTTAGGTTGGGAATGTATTGATGCATCCGGCAGTGTGTGGCAACCCTTTCGCACAAAATGTGGGTAAATGCTTACATGGTAGCCCATACATGTGCCAACGCAGTGAAGGTAACGATCCTGTATGTATAAATTGGACTCATACCTGTACTCCTTCAGATAGCGATTCGCTTACGGGGAAGAAGGATGCCACCCAGTTTCATGTGGAAATATTTTAACAAGAATGAAAAGACCGGGGTATGTGTTATTTTCAGTGAGGAGATGAAATTAAGCAAATCAGGCTCCACATTCGGGCTTTGGAAACATCTGAAAGGACAGCATTATCTGGAATATGCTATTCTTGAAAATGAACGAGGAAATATGATCTCACAGGATGCTATGGGCGTATCGATAGAACATAATAATCCGGGCATGGGTTTCCAATTTAATGAGAATGTCAGTGCTCAAAATGGCGCGAGCGTAAAATAAAGTAGGGCGCCACTAACACTCAAGCTAAGAATGTATGAAGATTGGGTGAAAATGGCTAAATCGATATGGTAGGAGGAAGATCCGAGTCATAACCAAAATTTAAAATAATGAAAATAAGGGGAAGCGTGGGATACTTTCAGTGAAATGGGTATCAGTGACAGTGATATTGAAATGTGTGAAGAAAAAAACTGCTAAAGTTGAAGGAAACTGAATTATCAAATGGGGTAATGTAAGGGGGACAAGTATAAGAAGTGTAAAACGGCATATTAAAATCAAATTTATATCTGACTTTGGTTACAAATATGTTGGTAATGAAGCATGAGAAGAGAGAATCCCGTCATAAACGTTTGAGTGCAAGGAGAATTGGGTATATTTTGTATATCTGCGGGAATATAATGAATGGAAATGTGGATAATAGCAAGAAGAAAATCTGAAACGATTCGATGTCACTAACATGTAATATTGATTAAAATACCGTCTATAAAAAGCTCGCTGAAGACTATAAACAAAGTTTTGGATACAAGGCTAGGATTACAAGTATTGCATACACTTCTCCCAAAGGTCCTCGTTTATCTAAAATGTGTACTGAGGATGTTAGTCTCAAACACCAATAGATCAGAGAAAAAACCACACCCAGATGATAAATCCTACACCGATAAGACGAGTTGACCGCTTCAGGTGAGGAATAAATATACGTCATTGATGAAGAACCCACAGACTGTCACTGGTACCAAGGTTCAAGATAACACAAGAGAAGGATGATCGAAGTCATTATTTTTGTTTCGCGAAGATGCTCACATCGAATTTTTGGTGTGAAAATGTTATGTTTTGGTAAAATGATATCCCATGTATATTTATGTGTATATAATTATGTCAAAATCTATTATCAATAAAAATAATATATCTAATAAATCTTTGTTTGCAATATCCTAAATTTAACTCGATTGAACTAGCATTGAAATGCACTAAAACGCCTCTTGCCCTACGTTGAAAATGTAATAGATATTAAGCTAATTGAAGTTGTATACAGCTCCCTCAGCAGTCATAGATAAATATGTCTCATTAGGTGAAGGGTAGCCAAACCATAAATGGTCTAGGACCCCTCCATTCAGTAAATCGTCTTCTAAATGTTAAAGTATGCATTTGCAGGGGATCAATAACGAAAATTCCATAAAGATGCATTATAGACTTGCACCTCTTAAACATACATTCCTCCAAAATATCTGACATTTAACTCTGAGATCATGGGAATAACGCTATTTTTTACTATGATACCATTCCAATCAATAACAAATTTTTAGACCTATTCCAGTCACATATAATACTTCAGACATATCTTGCATCTGATTCACCCACCGTCTCTGAACAACATCAAGCAATCTAAGTCACCGCCTGGATATAACCAATAATGAACCTGACATGAGTCTCCAGTTTAAAGGTTAACCCCGATATTGACACGGCAAAAATGCGGTAATCATCTCTGTCTGAATACATGGACTTCTCCAAGAACCCCCAACAAAAAATCGTTTGTACTATGAAACAAATAAATGACTGCTGGACTAATGAAAAAGCGAAACGACCAACGAATACCCGAGTGAGATCATTAGCATGCAGCCAACGTGTTACAGTATGTCGCTCGCATGTCCGAGGTCTCAGACCAGCAGCTAAGGGTAGCAAAACAGTAAATACTCATGTGGAATAATACCGTAAAACAAATACGAAGATAATTAGGATTGCGGTCGTATCGATCACCCACAGAAATACTACCACCCGAGAACACTTTGCGTAAAAAATATGAAAACACGTCAACATGGACATGTTGTAACCTGTAAATGTTCATAGCCTATATTCAACATCAAGCTGGCTTCAAGCATCTCACCGCTAAAAACTCAACCAAAACAACCTCCGAAAATGAGTCAAATAAAGCACTACTAGCTATGCTCTCCTAATATATACCCATATTTCTTGCATAACTATATCGAATATCCTAACAATTTAGATTTGAGCAGTTAAAATTTCTATTCAAATGAGTCATTCAATAACAAACATATTAATATATATCATACCGTGCGAAATATTCCAATACAATCATATATAGCGTTGACAAGACCTAATAACCTACATCTATATAATCCGTACGTAAGCAATCGTAAATGCAAGCAACCAGATTCCGTAAGGAATCTGAAAGATACCGTAGGAAAAACAATTCTCCAAGAGGACCATATATCTCGAGAAAATATCTTTGTGTGACCACACATTCAGCGATAAAATCACTAATTGTCATAGCTAAATCTAGCCTCACTTGAGTAATTGTCTCTATGTGGTTACAGAACGTTTCAGGTCATGACGAATATATGAAAATATATACATTGAAATGGGAAAAAGACATATTCTTTTAAACTCGTAACGATCGCACATCCAGAGATAAAAATCGCTTTCTGTCATACCTACATTGAAATCCACTTGAGTATTTGTCTCTATGTGGTCACAGACCAATTTATTCCTTCAGTAGCCCGTTTAGGTGGCCCTAATTATTGCCTATCTAATTCCTTCACTAATTTGCGTTTCGCGTTCCCTATATTTATGCCTATCTAATTCTTTCACAAAGCATATATGTACTCCCTAAATATCGCCAACCTAATTCCTTCACAAAGCATATATGCAGTCACTAATTAAGACCCATCTAATTCCATCACACAAGCATATTTGCATCACCTATTTCCAGGGCGTTTTAGAGGCACTTATTTCCAGGGCGTTTTAGACGCACTTATTTCCAGGGCGTTTTAGACGCACTTATTCCCAGGGCGTTTTAGACGCACTTATTTCCAGGGCGTTTTAGACGCACTTATTTCCAGGGCAACTTTTGTCGTTCGTTTTTCCAGGGCAATTTTTGCCGTTCGTTTTTCCAGGGCAACTTTTGCTCCGGTATACACTACTGGCATCTTAGGAAGGTTAGCATTTATCCATCTGTGATGCGCGGTCATAGATCAGAACTATGTAGCCATCAATTGAAAGACGAACGATATAAGTTCGGGCCATGAATGTTGCCATTTAGGATTCACTTATTCTCATACCGGCGTGTACTGACCGTGTTCAGTGACCATATAGTAGCACCCGGTGGTGGTGCTATGTGGGTAGGTGGCTAATCCTATATCTATGTGAGTGGGTGGAGGTATGGCTTTATAATCAAAGGGAACCATCTTGATGATGGAGGATTATTTTTGGCTATTATCATATTGGAATGTTTAGAAATGTACAAGTATCCTGTTGATGCCTAGCATCCTCAGTGTTAATGACTGGGAAAATAATTCCCAGTCCAAAAATTTTAATGGGTTTCTTGTCCACTTTTCCCCAGGGTCGGTTCAGCTGGACGGGTATTGGCCAGCCAGGGTACTGCAGCGCGATACCCTGCTCGGCCTATCACCTGGTGGCGTGCCTCTTGGAGCGATGTAGAGAAGAGCATCCGATGTAGTTAGAGTGGAGGTCCTTGAGGAGAGGATAGTCATTCTCTTATCCTAAACAAAATTTTACATTGAGGCTGGCACCACCACGGTTGGGTTGTCTACCTGAGGAGACTACCAAACATTTTGGCACCATCGGATTGTGGAGCCTACCTGAACCACGCTCGCGTGTAGAGAAGTCGTATTCCAGGAACGTTCGGTTGGTGGACTTGGAGGCACCTTCGAAATCAGCCATGAATCACTCCGGGCTGAAACCATTATCGAAGACCGCTTTCACCAATCCATTGCTCATTCCAGCCTTTTAAAGATGATTGTATTTATTTTTTGTATCCTACCTTCTTCTATCGTTCCCGGGGCTTGAACAACGACGGACCTATATGAACTCTAGATGATTAACAAGATCTCGTTAAAAGCTTTTAATGCTGGTAGATTGAGTTAGCCTTGATAGTTTTCAAGGTCAAGGAGGACCTTGCGACTTTTGCTTCAACACTAAGTAGAAACTTATGTTCAGATGTCGAGAAGGCTAGCAAGAGCTTAACGGAAACCACGGAGAAACAGTAAAAACGAGCGAACTTGTAATCCATGTCTTTGAGCTGGTTAGAATCTGACTTCCGCCAGATTCTAACCACCAAGACACCTTTGCGATTGAACTGGGTCCACAGGAAAATTTTTATCCGAGACGGTTCTTCATCCGGCTGTAATGGAAAGATTACAAGTTCGCTCTTAATAATTTCCTCGTGGTTTCCGTTTGGCTTTTGCTAACTTTTCGTGATTTATTTAGTAAGAATCAGTAACGTCAACTCGCAACCACCCCTAAGAGTAGATAGAAGAGATGCAGGACGCAATGTTTCGGGGGTCCCAGCAGTACCCCTTCCCCTCGGCAAAAGTTGGTTGCGCTCCTGGATATAGGGATGCAGGACGCATTTTTTTTTTATTCGGGTCAATGTAATTGTAAGGAAGTATGTTATTTCTTAGTGTGTCCGACTTAGTCGCTGTATATCTCAGACATTATACTTGTAGGTTAAGACAATTACTCATGTGGTCAAGTTAATTACCGTAGGTACAGACAGAGCACCTGGGACAGGTGTGGAGCAGGATAGGGGGGGGGAGGAAAGGGGAGGAGAGTCAGGCGTCTAAGGGATTCAGGACGCATTTTTATTTATTCGGCCAATATAATTATTGGGAAGTATGTTATTTCTTAGTGTGACCGACTTAGCCGCTTAGACCTTATACTTAAGGCTTATTTAGTTCCATTCTGGCCAATTACTTTCGGGATGGTCAATACGAAATGGCACTCTAGGATCTCTTTATCTATCAATATCACACAACGATCTTATCTCGAGATATATGGTCCTCTCACAGAAGACAGCTTTTCTTACGTTTCCTTACGGTAACTTACGGTTTCCTTACGGTAACTGGTAGCTTACAGTTACGCTTGCTTACGGACGGATTATATAGATGTACGTTATTAGGTCTTGTCAACGCTATATATGATTGTATTGGAATATTTCGCACGGTTGGAGGGTATGATATATATTAATATATTTGTTATTGAATGACTTGTTTGAATAGAAGCCGTTGTTTTTACATGATATTTTATTGCACTACTGATATTATTTCTTACA
>SDVV010015429.1:0-14530 GCA_016164225.1 Gammarus roeselii | reverse complement strand
AATGCATATAGAGCATCAGCTTCCAATCCATATCCAGGGTTTCATTTAACCATAACTTAATTACCCAAAGTTGAAATGACCTACGTTTTTTTCTAAATATTTGTATCTTATCTACAACTGAATGTGTTAAAATGCATGGTTTCTTTCATGAAATTCATATGAAATCATTGCAACTTCAAAATTGCACTTCCTTTCAGCATTTCTGAGTGTACGAGGACATAGCCTGTCTGTATTACACTCCATTGATCAATTAGGGAGGCATCAAACATAAAATTAAAATTTGAATGTTCTGAAAAGTGTGTCAATTAAAGTAACGGTCGTGACAGCACAAGCGCCTATCAAGAGAGCTTCTCTGAGGCCACTTGAATTGCTATAGTAAGTGGCATAATGCATATTGAGGGCCCAGTACCGTGCATCCTTTTCCCTATAATTGGCATAGCCCAGACGCACAAAACCAGTACAAATGTGAATTAAATATAGACGAAATTTTATAGAGTGTGCGCATGCGTTTTCAAGAGAAGTTCAAATTTAATATACTATAAAAAAAAAATCTTTTCCTTTATTTGTTTAATGCTATGAAACTGAAAGTTTGTAAATGAAAAAAATACCCACTTGTTTCATGTGATTATGAAATGACAGGATGGGAGAGTAGTTCAATTTATAAGTCGATGAATATGCAAAACATCCTGCCAAACTTAAAGACATACAGGATACTCTGGCTGTTTGAGTCATTCATTACCAGCAACAGTCGTGAAATTATTCAGGCGACTTATTTATGCCAACGTTTACAGTTCACATTGCCTCCTTGCGCGATTGCCGTGGATTATGCATGAAACTGAGGATTGACTTTATATATGAAAATTATCGATTTTATTTTATACCTTTTAACAATTATTCTTTAGCGAAATGTTTTCGCTGAAGTCGCAGGACATTCCATTGAATGCTGCCATTTTTGTAGCATTGTTTTTGGGAGTTCAAATGCAATTGGGTTTTATGGAAGAGCTTTCTTAAGAAACAACTGAAATGAAAGATTGTATTTCAGTTTATCTAATAAGAATCCATTTTAAACACACATATCACAATACCGTAATGAATGATATAAGCATGCCCTACTACAACTTCCGATTTCGATCCCAGTTGTCGAGTATTATTGCAATCCTCTTTATATCAACACTCAGCGATTGCAATAATCGTTCATTTGTATCTGTTTACTTCATTCCTCATCATCGAGCCCATCAACTCGTATTGCAGCTGTTAAGATGGACAGTAAAATGAAGCTGGTTTGCGTTGTGAATACAATTCCGAAAATTGCCCATAGAATATAAATGGCCTCTTTCCTGAACGCATATCGGAAACTCCATAGAGCCATCACCTAAATTGCACGCTTTTGTGAAGACTATTCATAAGACAGAAAATTGAATTGGCTTCTCGTACGGTTTATAAAAAGAAAAGAGGTATAGGACAACAATCACGTCCTCACAATTTGTTCACAGTGCTCCACTTGAAGTAAAAAGTAACCGTTTGTTGTGTAAATAAAACAGAAAGTGGGTATTATCGTAGGGGTGAGTGCAATGGTATTACATAAATATTGATAAATGTTCCGCTTAAATCGGGATTTCCGACGCTGAATATAATCACGATAAATGTGGATGACTTGTGTATCCAAAACGCCAAAGGTAAAGACTTCTTAAGCAATAGCAGGCTAGTTATTTGGATGTGATGGTAATTATCAAGAACATGAGAGAGTTGACATCAAGACAAATCTCTTCTCGTGTCATCACTTTGTATCAGACAGTATCAAACCTTGAGACCCACAGAAGAAAACTTTGTACATACAAGCTTTTTCTGCGCATTAGCATCGATTACAATTTCCTGGTGAGTGACTTGATTGTGCGCTGAACAGTGCGATTAATTTGATTATGCAAAGTATCTCCTTGAAGAATGTGTTACAGCGTTACTGAACTAAGATTTTTAAAATATATTTCTACACATACAAACAGCAATGTCTTTTTTTGCATTACATCCTTTGCCACAAAATGCTATGAAAATGGGCTACATGTTTCAGAGCATACATTGTCTATGATATAAATTAATTTGTATCGTTTATTTCTATGACTGCCTGAAATTATAATATTGAATTTAATGTCCGAAAACTTTTCCTGAAATTAGAAATTATGCATTTTCTATTGAACTTATTCAAATCATAAAGAAATTATCTCACCAAATTATTAGTATGAATGCTTCTTTAGTGGGAAGAGTAATCCTGACTATGTTTTGCATGCCAAATAAAATAATATTCTACCGATATTAAGATTTCATCTGTATTTCATGCCATGTTTAGTATCCCGAGCTCACAAGACAAAATAAAGATACCCGGTCAATATGCTCCATATCTCAATATTTGTAATATGGAAGCACCAATTAATTGAGTATTTCTCACCAGTGAACATTCCATTTTGTGTAGGTTGTTACCATGCACCTTTCCTGAACAAATTTCATAATATTCAGTTTACATCACACATTTTGTTATGTTTCAATCAGGTGCTCCTTCACGATATGCAAATAGAGAGAGTTACGATACCCAATCTCATCTGCCAAGATGCATCGATTCCTAATGGGAACGCTTTCAGGATATACGACCATCTATCAGACTCGAGAAGGCTCGAGAAACTATTCCAAGCCTATCAAATATTCGGAATACCATTATTAAAATAATTATCGTAATTTTGGTTTTATACAATTTTGTCAGATAAATACGAACCAGGGCATATTTTTTCCTTCATGTTTTGACGGATGATCGGCTCGGGTAAAAATATGAATTGGTGCAGCTTGTCATGAAACAACAATGAGTGGTATTTTTTCAATTCAGTAATCAACACACCTGGTCCGATCAAAGACCGAATAAGCCATTTGCATTTGCTAAACGTGTCTTCATATTAAGTACTATCGGTTACAAAAGATAGAGACCTTATTTTTAATTTGACGTTTTATTTAAACTTCATTTGAATCAAATTGTATGTAGTTACGTAAGTTCTTATGGTTGTATGTTTACAACCAAACGTCTCGAGGAAATGCAAATGTGCAAATCCATACTATGAAGCATATAATCTCGAGGCAGGATGTCGTGAACAGAACGTGAAATTTAAAAATAAGCTCTCTAGACTAAGCTCACTGTGACAGATATACATTTTTTTTTATATACAAGAGGGGTAAGGAACGACAAGGGAGTACAGGGGGAGTGGCACCAGTTTGTAGTACAGTCCAAGTTACACTGCCGGGATCCATCCAGTCCAAGTTCACGTACATCAGCGTGTTGCCACGCCAATGGTTACATACATAGCTAGTAACACACATGTATCAAATTATACAAGCTTGCCTTTGGTACCTTATTGGAGCAAATCTTCTGGGCTATAAGATCGCGACGACCCACTTGTATTTAAGCCCTAAACCTTGTTTGTTTCTGTATGCCTAATTCAGGACTCGTTAATTACATAAGATATTATCCCACCGCTGAGGTTGTACGGTACTGGTCTTGTTTTTTACACGAATGGTCAGGATACTGTCTCACGTAATGTATGATTTACATCAAATTGATGAGCGCTAAATTCGGTAAACATACTCAGTCATCGACCTACTGTCGTGGAATGAGGTTGTGCGGCTGGTTTCTTCTTCTGCTGCTTAACAAAATGAAGTCGGGAACTCCAATTACGTAAATGATGAATCGGCTTTTAAAAACTGTTTATCTCACCAGTACAACAACCGGCAGAAATTTTTTTCACGACCTTTCTCTGCCCGGCCCTGTCCTCTACAGTTGTGAGGCGAGCTGATCGCATAAAGGGGCTATCAGAGAGACGTGTGCTCCGTGCATTATTAAGCCTACATTCTACAGCCCAAACCCTTACTATACCCCTCTTTTCCTTTACCACCTCAGTAGCAGCGCTGGTAGAAATACTGTCTCTCATGACCCCACCCTTACCATACCCCTTCTTTCCTTTACCACCTCAGTAGCAGCGCTGGTAGAAGTACCGTCTCTCATGGCCCCACCCTTACCATACCCCTTCTTTCCTTTACCACCTCAGTAGCAGCGCTGGTAGAAGTACTGTCTCTCATGGCCCCACCCTTACCATACCCCTTCTTTCCTTTACCACCTCAGTAGCAGCGCTGGTAGAAGTACCGTCTCTCATGGCCCCACCCTTACCATACCCCTTCTTTCCTTTACCACCTCAGTAGCAGCGCTGGTAGAAGTACTGTCTCTCATGGCCCCACCCTTACCATACCCCTTCTTTCCTTTACCACCTCAGTAGCAGCGCTGGTAGAAGTACCGTCTCTCATGGCCCCACCCTTACCATACCCCTTCTTTCCTTTACCACCTCAGTAGCAGCGCTGGTAGAAGTACTGTCTCTCATGGCCCCACCCTTACCATACCCCTTCTTTCCTTTACCACCTCAGTAGCAGCGCTGGTAGAAGTACTGTCTCTCATAGCGAACCCATACCCAAATCAGGTAACCATTTGCCAATGGCAATTCTATTGCTGAGCTGGAAAACTCGATTGGAAAATGTATTTCACGCGTGCAGAAAGTGATATCGCGATCATTAGCTTATGGAAAACGCCTTACGAAGCAATTGCTTCACTTGAATGTCTCTAACACACAGGTAGCTTTGTTGAATAAAATCACAGGATCTAGAATAGATGTGGTGAAATGACCCAGAGCATCGAAGAAAACTAAAGGAGACCGTAACAAAGTGGAGATTATCGACAACAACAGTCGCAACAGATGCATCAGGATAATAACCTTGATGAAGTTTTCAGTGAAAATATTTACCAATTAGGAGTTAAGTAGACGGAATAATAATAAAAACTTATAAGCGGGGCAGCTACATTAACGCTATCTACGTTAGTGGACGGCATCACACAGCCATAAAGTTAGGTCTGAAGCGGTCACATTGCATTATTGCGACAAGGCACTCAAAACAAGAGCGTAAAGACACTCTGAAAACAGCCTACAAACTCAAAGGTCCATATCACGGATGAGGTTTGTCAAAACACCGTCATAGATACCTATCGTTAGCTAAAAAATCAATATTAGACGGTACATTTTAAGCGTCATGATTTGAATGTAGGAACGTACACAACCTCACCAGTACCAGCCAATATGTGGCCATCTCATAAACCAATCAAATGTAACGTAAAGTCATGTGAGAATTTTAAATGTTGTGAACCTCTTCAATAACAGAGTTCCCAAAACAAGCAACAAATACATCGGAACACTAACCTGGACATGAACACTCATTAAACGATAGCGAAAAAGAGTCGAACGACAGCAGAGCCAACATGAAGAACTACGAACTTAGTCACCATGAGTCTCTAGTGCAACAATCCAAACATTATCAGCGTACATTCAATAATCAACAAGAAGCTCAAATAAATTGTTGAACAAGTGGGTCACCAACATCAACTGTCTGCGGTCGTTAGGAGTGGCTATCAGTTTCAACTGGTCCTCTTCATCCACCGGATCGTTGCATCAGCTGACGAGCAAGCCCTGCAGTTCCAGCAGCGAAGCTAATGGAGAAAAGCCCTGCGAGGCATGCCAGTCCGACCGAGAGTTTCAGCCAGATGTCACCTTCAACGATCAACAGTGGAAAAGTGAAAACAGTTTCAACAACCTCTCTGGGCGGGCATAACCAGCCCATCTGATCAGTTCTGTGCAGACTGCATAAGAGTCTCAGAACACATGAGTACGAGGAACAAGAGTTTTGACTAAACCAGTCCCAAACAATTTCGTTCTGTCCATCATGCTATTAGTAAGGACTGAAATGACGATCATTGCCGTTTTAGGTGAAGAGCTCTAAGCAAGAATTTTCTTATCTAGAAAATTCTACTTCCTATGCATCACTTGCATTGAGTTTACCTCTCGATTCGATTTGCTGTACTTGTAAAAAAATATTACAAACAATTCAGCATCAATTCTATATTGTACATGAAAATGACTAGAAAGCATCATGTCCACTATCCATTCGACGACATTGTCACCGGTGTCAATAAATATTATAAATTCGGGCGTGTAATATAACATTGTATTTTTATCGTCTCAGGATACCATTACACTTACAAGCGAGTGAAAGAGCTCAATATTCTGGATGAGGGTAGAAGCAAACAGTATCGACTTTCTTGATCGTGCTATGCACGACATTGAATATTACTCTAGCATTGTTCCCAACGTGGAACATACAGATTTACTAACATGAATGAATATGTAAGTGTAAAATAATTTTGGGCAACGAGCTCCATTGCCATTCAACTTCATTAGGAAGCAGATTTGCCTGAAAATAATAAAAAGATCACAAGCTTGAAAGAACACGTCTGAAGCCTCAAAATCAATATATATAACAGACCATTTGCACGCTGTGTTCGGGCTCTGTGAAATCAAATTGATGAACGAATAACAAGACGGATACATTTTAACGGACAAAAAATCTATGTTCCAATAATCCCAAGAGTAGTAAGGGGGTGTTTTGTTTTCATTTAGGATAAACAGGTTGGCTCTTGTCCTTAAATCTGAACTCTCTTTCATGAGGCCACGAATCGACACTGTTTCTGGATATTTATTGTGATAGTGAAGTTGAAACAAACTGAATGGATGAACGTTGAGCTCCTGAAATATCAATATACTTTTTTGCTCAAGAGTGAAATAATTTTTCCAGTGGATTGACGTAGATCGAAATAAAGTGCATACTATGGCTGATTTTCAACGCAGATCCGCTCAATACCACGAATCGAATTCAGTTTCTGATTATTCTATTATTGTCCCTGCGCATGACATCTTCATCTCTGAAAGATATCACTTCTCACAACGATGCCAATTTTTTAACTCGTGCAGCTGTGATCATTTAAGATGTCTTTGACCATTACCCTTATTTAATTATTGACTGAATCCTCGCAAATATCATAACCGAATTGTAGCTACCTATCTCCAATATAACGACCAAATATCAATAATTACGGATTCCTCGAGAATTTACGACTGTAATGATATTATATTCAGAGTAAACATCTGATGTGCAGTAACTGCGCTGTTAGAGGAGCATTCCCTCTAATAACAAGAAGAGCTTCGTCAAACTCACAAAAATAACAGAAAAGTCGGAAAAACCTTTAGTAACCTTTATGAAAAATATAACCAGCGTAATTCAAACTCAATTATACTCAATGGTGGGCTCATCACGACTTCCAATGTCTGCAATAATTATTTAAATGATATACCTGGGAGCCCTCTGAACATTATTTCAAGAATGCAATCCCTGAACAGCCAAACTGTAACTTTGCGGACAATCGCAAGTAATATAAATAATAAATATTTTACAAAATGGTTGCAGCACTGACTGAGATGACAACAAAACAAATATAATTCAGGCCATTTCTAAAAAAATTGTCACTTCCTTGACATACCTCATCAATAAATCACTTCAGCAGTGATATTTTTCTGCTTAAATCAAAATCGCGTGAATTTGTAAAATTCTTAAAAGTAAAGGCAAACCTAGTCTAAAAAATCATCGTCATCGTCATGTTCGCGCTCGAAACAAAGGAATGCGGCAAGGGTCAATCTTGGATCTTCAGCTTCCTTATCCACAATTATTTTGTTGGCTAACACTAGCGACAGGTTGTCTTGTGTCCTTTTTGCTGATGAGATTCAGATTACTAGATCGAAAAAAATGTAATGATACTATTACATACATGAATAATCGGATCAAATTTCAAGCTGCTTCATGAATAATAAATTGCCTGTATTCGTCGACGAGGCACAGGTTATGATATTTTTCATCAGTTCTAACACACAGGTGTCAAAGTAGGAGTAGGACTTAACTGGAGAGATCTGTTTTGTTGCCGAGAGGTTATCCAAATCGTGCCTAGCATTTTGAAAATCAATATCAACTATCAACCTTTGCAAAAAATATTTTGTCGTACAGACTTCTTCATCTACTTCGGACTTACTGCATAAAATGTATAATTCTACCTATAATACCAATCCGAAAACCATCTTTCAATGTCAAAAGCATGTCACGAGGAGAATGTCACATTCAGTTTTCTTTTCTTCTATCAATGTCGGCCGCATTTTTACTCCACCGCTACCTCGTTTGTTTACAAATCTTTGAACCTATTAACGTACATTGATAACATTCATCAACGTAAGTGGTAACCATACGTGTAATCTTCGTTACAATACGGAATTGCAAATTAATCTCGTAACTCATTAACCCAACCCCAGCGATTTTTTACAGAGCTTTTAAACTTCGGAATTCGATTGTATTTGCATGTTTTTTCATAAATAAGTTCCTTGTTTTATTTGTCTACAAAACGCTTTAAATAAATCTCACCAAATTCCATCCAACCCATCGAAAAAAAAAATCTGGAGTTTGAGATGAACAAAACCATTCAGGTGACGACCCATCATCAGCCATCATCCGCCAACAAATTGTATCGTGACAGTGCGAATTGTAGCCTTTTCTCGGAGTCGTTTTGACCAATCTTCCGCACAAACTGAATTTTGTACGGATTTAACTTTTCAAATTTTTTCACTATGCACCATAAAGTTGGGGCATATTGAAAGTTGGGGCTCGTCTGAACGCCATGGTCTTCCAGACGAACAGTATCGATGTTGTCCACGCTTCTTCCTGTCCGAGATTGACCATGACGCTGTTAATCTTGAACGGTGCGAAATTCCTTAAATTTTACGACAATGAGTCGCATATTGCGAGGTGAAGGAATATTCTGGTTTAACAAATCTTCTTCCGAAGGCCTTTTTATTTTTTATTGGAACCGTTGTTTTCAAAATCAAGCCTAGCAATATGCGATCGCTGCTCAATCGATAATCGATGGCTATTAAAAAATACGTCGTTGAATTTGATGCAGTGTTCGGTAATTATGATTCGAAACAAATCTCCTGGATACACGCTTTCAATCAATAACAACGAAAATTTCGTACGATGTGATACAAGCGTTTATTGACCTTTAAAACTGAGAACTTGGTTACGAAAAACCCTTTGGTAAAGTTATATTCCAAATGATAAGTGCAGATCTGCAAGTAACGTTGGCCCCTCTTCGACGCCTGTTATACAACACTTGCCATTAATCATTCCTAAGAAAACTGTATATTTGTTTTTTATTCCATGTATGATACACCACAGAGACAGTGAAGAACGAGCGGGCATGGTTTAAATAAAATCCAAGCCTCTCTCAGAAGCGTCCTCGTTCGAGCTCGAGTCAAATCTCCGCCAAAAATGCAGCCCGAATTGGGCTCATGTTTAGACCATATTAGTCACTGGACAATGAGTAGACCAACACTCTGAACACTGGATAATAAGTTGTGAATATCTACTTCCTTATCAGTAGACGTCTAAAATATTCAGAACCTATTGTTGTTTTGAGTAGGGGATGTGTTTTTTTTTTTCAATCGCATGGACTACCCTTTACAATTAACCGGGGGAGAGAAATAAATAACTCGGCACTCTATTCAGTTTATTGTTGAAAGTCAATTAAATTTTATGTGGTCATAGTGTGGCGTATATGAGCTTGTGCCCACAAGAAAACGACGGCAGATCTTTCACTTGAGCAAGGATCTTACAAGTTCGAACAAGTAGAGGGGTTGAATTGAAGAACCATTTTTGTAGTGAAATTCAATGAGGTACCTCACTTGAGTTGCGGGTACATTTCCGTCAAAAAAAAGGAAATAGTCACATAATTATGGCATACTCCCTTCTCATAGATACCACGCTAGGTCGGGCGTGACTGGCCCAATTGCAGGTGGGAGTGTCTATAGGAGACTAGCGAATGCTTGGCCTGTCCACTCTAAAAATTGCTGGTCTCAATGATGCCATGGGCTTTGGTAATCGTACTTCTGCCACTACACTGACAGTCATCTTCCTACGACACAGGACTGCTAGACTGTGACCTATGACTTGCCAACAAATGGTTATAAATGATGTTGGCCTTTAGTGTGGTACTTAATCCATCGGAAATCCTTTTTATTTATACGTGGGTGTTGGTGATCTGGAAGCCTCTGGCATCCCATCGGTTTGAGAGTGGCTGGCTGCATGCACAGTTGGCTTATGACAGGCAGTCTACATAGGCGTTAACCTTGCCATGTGGACGGCGGAAGTGGCACGTGGACACTGCCGAGCCTGTGGCATACTTCAACTGATTTTAGATGTCCTAGATTTGAAGACATGGTATCACATGAGTTGATGTAAGTACTTCTGTACTCATGTGACAAGGCTGTGGATTAACGAATTATGGTTTCATAACAGAATTTGGGCCTGTTGTTCGTGTCAGGAGCATTTCGACTATTAAGCGCTGAATTCTGGCATTATGTCAGCATGAACGCGATGTGAGCCCGCGAGTGGCTTTTGGCAAGGCGCAGACTTACTGCCATGTGTACAGTAGCAAGAGAAAATTCGCTTATTATTGAAGATTGAGGAACAAATTCGATGTTCATTTTCCGCACAATATTGGAACTTATAGGAAACTTAAGTGATATCATCCATTAGGAAGCTTTGCCCGAGTATAATATCGTCAGAATTTTCTTGGTAAAGTTATATTCCTCGCATAAAAAGTCGGATTTGTTTTTTCGATTGCGGACTAACCATAAACTAATTTTATTTCGCTACTGTACATTAAAAACACCTAATTATAACAATACTTGGACACTTGGATACTTGGACGGTCTTCGCTTTACACAGCTGGTTGCAGCATAGCTGCCACCTGACCCACAGCTGCGGGGACATTCTCCATTCCTGCAGTTGCATCAGCATTTGCATGTTGCTGCCACATTCGCCAGTCAGACCCTGGTTCAGCGATGCGGTGGAGAAGAGAGTTGTCTCCACAGTTAGGGTAACCATTCATTAGGGGTTTAACAGTAA
Organism: Gammarus roeselii; assembly: GCA_016164225.1. Classification (NCBI taxonomy): domain Eukaryota; kingdom Metazoa; phylum Arthropoda; class Malacostraca; order Amphipoda; family Gammaridae; genus Gammarus; species Gammarus roeselii. Next base: position 3,619 of record SDVV010015429.1, on the reverse strand, counting down.
CACAGCTGTTTGCTTTGGCTGACAATTGCGGCTCACGCTTTATTTCACGTATTTCCAGCGGCATTCGATTGAATAGCTGAGGTGCCCGCTAGTCAGCTCTGGCACTTTAAAATTGCACATTCTGCCAATCCTTGCCTGATTTTTCGTTGTCTCTTTCGTGGCAATTTCTCCGTTTACATTAACCGTGTAGCCCTCCAGAAATTTTCAAGTGTTTATGATCATGAATTTTTCAAAACGTCTTTGGATTGAGTATAGCTTCAAGGTATTTAATCTGTCGTAACAATCTATTTCCTTCACTTCTGTACTTTTTGAGGTGAAGTTTCTTTGAACTTAGGGCTATTGCTCTTCCATAGGAGAGAGCAATAGTCCATAACTGGTTTGATTAGTTGTTTCCAAATAGTTAACATTGTCCTTTTATCTCTTGCCGAAAAAATTCTCATTGCCCAGGAACACAATTTTCTGCCACTAGCATCCACCTTTGCATTTCGTTCATTGAATCAAGCATTATTCTGCATTATAACGCCTACGTCACGTAAGCTTTCTTTGTCTTCAATAGCAGCATGATATGAAAACCCTGTTTTTAGGTCATTTTTTTCCATGTCCTAGTAATTAAAATTTGGATTAATTGAATTGCATGTTGTTTTTGCCAGCCCACTTGAAGATTTCTTTCAAATCAGCTTGAACATTTTCTACATCTCTTGCATCCTTCACTATGCTTAGTATTCTGGTATCATCTGCAAAGAAGGAGACAGATGAATGTGGACAGTTTTTGCTCGTATAATTTGTTATTACTAAGAAAGGCAGAGGGCCAAGCACAGTAACTTATGGGACCCCACTAAGGACTTCCACTGGTGCAGAGGTTTCACCATTTACTACAACACATTGAGTTCGGCCTTTGAGAAGATTTTTTTTATCCATTCAATAACATTTCCTTGAATACCAGCGTTATACAATTTAGATGTGATCTACTTTGTCAAGGGCCTTGGCAAAATTGAGATAACTCACATCCATGTTTGATCCATTACCTAATGCATTGATTATTTCGTCAAAGTGCTCCAGTAGATGGGACAATGTGCTCTTTTGTCCCAATTATCAAAGAAATGGGTCTATAATTTGATGGACTTGTGAGGCATCTTCTCTTTGCAAGAAGAAAGATGACAGCATGTTTCCCGGTTTGCGGAATGTCAGAGGTGTCCAAGGATTTCAGCCACAACATTTGTAGTGGTCCTGACAGTACCTGCTTGCATTGTTTCAATAGTATAGCTGGGATGTCGTCTGGCCCGGTGGCGCTATTGCTACCTATGTCATCTATAGTTTTTTTTTTTTAGGGATGTCAATGTTAAGATCCGTTTATGATATTTCCGAGGTGATCTCAGGTTATTGCTTTGTAACCTTTGGGGTCTTGAGTAATAACCTGAAAACAATTCAAGGCAATTCACTCATTGCCTTGTTTTCATCATCAAGAGGCCAATTTTTGTTTTAGAGGCCTCGAATTTGGCTGCGTGAGCAAATAATAAATTAGAATTCGTAGAATTTTTCCAATTGCTTTCTTTTCATTTTCTATTCTTTCATTGTCACGTGAATCTTTTATTCGGTGTTCCATAGGAACAATAGCTTCTTCTTCTTTTCCGCATCTATAAGGGTTTCCTTCCTTGCTAAGCGCTTGCTTCTTTTGAGTAGTTGAATATCTGCTTCTTCTGGGTATTTTTTTCTATTTGGCCCATGTGGTAAACACACATGCAACATTATATCATCAAAGTTATTTGTTGTTCCCTCCCTACTGTTTGCCTGAACAATGAGTTGTTTCCAATCCATATTAGACAGTGATTTGTTCATGATTACCCGATTTATTTCTACCCTGAAGAAATTCAACTGCCGGAAAGTCCTGTTCTTGGAAGGAATTATACTTTCAGTGTTCCTTCTCAATATGTCAGCCTCTAGGCAGGTCTCAACGATATTATGGCCTGAAAGCACCGTTTTATTTATGTCTATATTTTTAAGATACTCTAATGCATTCACAAACATTAGATCCAATATATTTCCATTTCGTGTCATTTATGTCAATAATTTGGGTTAGAAAGTATTTATCTGCTAATTCTAATCATTTTTTAGATTGATTTGTCACAGCCTTGGTATAACCTTTTCCAATTATATAGCTACCAGGTGCTGCTGTTTCATCATTGTTTAGCCATCTAATAAATGGAAAGTTAACGTCCCCACAGAGAAAGGTTTTGAAATCAGCCTGATCAATATTCGACATGTACATATGTATAATTTCATGTGTATTCTCAACATGTGCATACTAACAGTTTGGTGGTCTATGAACTCTAATTACTATGGCTTTCAGCTTTTGGATTTTCCCAATGAGACACTCACAGTTATCATTGGAAATTTTTGTCTCCTCACTGCTCCCATGACCATCTTTCACATAGATTGCAACACCACCACATTTTCTATTTCTGCGATATACACACAGTGTAATTTTCAATATACAGCTCAGCAGATCACACATTTTCATTTTGTGTGTCTCAGTCAGGCAAATGAAGAGTGGATCACCATCAAATAGAATGGCTTGGATCAACTTTATTTTGCCATACTGGCTGGTGTCATGAAGGCCTTGTGAATATAGGAGGTGCCACTTTTTCAATGGATTTTGATTATGTTTATTGTTTTGGAGAGAGTGTTTTTTTCCATTACCTCTGGATTTGCGGCTCTCTCAACATAGGGAGTGTTAATCTGCATGAGCAATTTAGAAGTTTTTCCAGTGCTTCTAAAAAAATTGTCTTCTGTGACTGGTCATCACTGCAGTGGTGATATTGATGTGTAAAGACCACACACCTCCCTGGACCTGCAATACGAGAACGCGAGTAAAGAGCACACACCGCCCGTCCAGGGCGGTGTGTGCTCTTTACACTAAACTCCTAGAGGAATTTTCGTGAACATCACAAAAGAGAGTCATGATGAGGACGGTAGTTTTTCGTTGATGCTACGGGAGGGAACCGTTGAGCATGGTTTTGGAAAAGGGTGACATTGCGTGGTACACGCAATTGTATTACCCTACCACTTTGACCAACATTGTTGTTGTTTGGGTGCATTGATGCATTGATATACCATTTTCTGCTGGCTACACTAGCACTATTAAGGTGGTGCTCAAGCGGCTTCCTTGTTTTCTTACATGCAGTCACTCGCATTTTTTTTCGTGTATTGCATATGTCGATACAAGTCACTGCACACTCTTGGGTAAATTCTTTTTAGAGTTCATTACATTTGCAATCGTAACTTCCCAAATCCATGAACTTGTGGCAACGCTTTGGGTGGGTTAAGTCACATCCGTTCCCCGACACTCCAAACCTGCATTTGTTTTTTGAATAAAAAGTGCAGTGTTGCACGGTTTTCACTTTGGGTCCTTGTTTCTGTTTTTGCACTACAAGGATTCCTTTATCGATTGTTTTTTTATATTATGGATAATGTAAGGGCAAGGGCAGCGCAGGGCAGCGTATTGACGAGCCCTTACATTTCACTTTTTTTTCTGAGACCGGTGAAAAAGTAGTACTCCAGTCGCTAACCCAAGATTGCTTATACTAGCCCAGGTGGATTCGCCCTCCTCACTCTGTGACTT
>SDVV010015428.1:0-14530 GCA_016164225.1 Gammarus roeselii | reverse complement strand
CTACATTGAATGTTAATGTGTGTAGAATGTAATAGCGTAGTTTGGTACAAATTGGCCCTCTACCATCTGGCCCTCTACCCTACATTGAATGTTAATGTGTGTAGAGTGTAATAGCGTAGTTTGGTACAAATTGGCCCCCTACCATCTGGCCCTCTACCCTACATTGAATGTTAATGTAGGTAGAGTGTAATAGCGTAGTTTGGTACAAATTGGCCCTCTACCATCTGGCCCTCTACCCTACATTGAATGTTAATGTGTGTAGAGTGTAATAGCGTAGTTTGGTACAAATTGGCCCTCTACCATCTGGCCCTCTACCCTACATTGAATGTTAATGTGTGTAGAGTGTAATAGCGTAGTTTGGTACAAATTGGCCCTCTACCATCTGGCCCTCTACCCTACATTGAATGTTAATGTGTGTAGAGTGGCCCTCTACCATCTCTGTTGCCGTTTGAGGAAGACTATTCCTTGTCCAGCTCCAAGCCAATCAATAAATATTAGGCCACCCGACTGTCATTCCCTTAGATAAATCTAGAGGCTGTGTGCATATGTTACACAATTTCAGCTCCTGTTGTTATCGTTTATTTATTTTACGCGGTCGCGGAACACAGCACCACAGACTTGACCGTGCAGGCAGACAACACACACCCGCCGGAATCATTGGTGTCTTCAATGCAGCTTTCTCGGCCCATATTAAACGAAAACGCCAGCAGCGAAATCCCCTCCGTAACTTACCATCCACCAATGACCGATTCACACAGATTCCAACCCATAACGCAAAAATAGATGCAGATATTTATGAGCAATAGGCAAACCTATGACGAACAAACTTCTATGCCTCACCATCAAAATAATTGAAAATCATAAGGAGCGTCAACAATAATCACGCAAGCCACATAGACACACATGAGGCAATCCTACCACCCAACACTAACAAAAAACAGCTGACATCTCCACAAACACTATGCAACACCTGCCTCAAACAGTTACACAAACTACAGATCGACATGAACATTGATCCTCCCTTTACCCCGGTCATGACCATAGGTGCTATCCGCCAGACCCAGATGGCATCCGCCAGACATCTAGGTCCACACGCTATCGCGACCGTCACAGACATCTCCAACTTTTCCATACCTTGCAATACAATACGGAACAATTGGAAACAAGGGAAAATTATACCCATCCTAAAACCAAACATAGCTCCCACAGATCCAGCCTGATACATATCCATTTTTCTCCTCCGAACCCTTCAACAATTTTGGAGAAACTGGTTCATAAACAAAATTAATGCCCACGTACCACTCTCCTCCCCACAACACGGATTTGGGACTCCACCACCCACAACCACCCTCTTCACCAACCTCACCCAGATGATCCATGAAGGCCTGAAGGAAAAGAAACCAGCTCAACGCACCCCAATGGTGTCCCACAGGGCCCTGTCTTTTCCCTATCCCTTATCGATGCCTTCATGAACGACCTACCATTCCAACAAAACCCAACACCCACATCAGCTCATACGCGGACGACCCAACCATAGTCACACAACACCACAAAAACCAGACCGCTGCTTGACAATGGATTGAAGGTGACCGTTTAGCAAGTCTTCCCTAACATTATTAACACCAGACAGCAGTGAATACCGCATTCCCCCTCTGGTCACGCTAAACAATACTCCCATACCCCACAGTCCCACGACCACAATCCTTAGAGTAACTTATGACACGGGGATGACATTCAAACCTCACACAAACAATATCGGCACTAGAGATTGAACATGTCCTGGGTACTCATAACAACCTCCTACGGTCACTTCAAGGACTCGATTACAACACTATATGAACGAGTGCTAGCTTTGTATCCGCAGTTTATGATGTTGACTGTCTTAAGGAAGGAGCTAGAAAATTGCCTATAGCCTCCAGGAGCGTATTGTAAAATCATTTAATCCCACCCTGGAGGCCACGTATAATTGTGAGGGACGCGTATTATCTCCAATAAAAGAGAGGTGGGAGAGAATTCTGCTGGTGCAGGAAGATCCCGATATTATTAAAAATAATATTTGACTTCTGTCTGCCTTTCCATGTTGTGGGTCCCTGAATATGATGGCTGACCGGTGGCTATGTGTCTTACCTCTTTAACATTGAACTTTGTTATACATACATATTCATGTGGATGAGGGACACAAAATGCACCCAGGCGCGATTGTCACCAACTCAACTTATGAATTTATTTCGCTTATCTAATTCCTACTTTGTCTGGTTTCCATGCATTAGAGAATCATCTATCGATCTGAGTCGATTGCCACGGGCCTGAGACGAGGAGTGCATGGGTACTTGCTTTCGTTATTCTATATGTTGTTTGAGGGTGAGTGCATGAGTAAAGTGAGAGCTGGGCCTAGCCGTCGGTCATCCCCTTTCCTGTGGATTCAGCCTAGTGTCTGTCTGTAAGACTGCCAATAGTTGACCAATTACGTTCACCCTACAATTATATTCATACCCAGAAATACACTTGTAGAGTAATAAAATAGTAATAAGCCGACCCATCTACGATAATGAAATGCACCTAAATAAATGTTTCCAAATCAAGCCTCGGCCTCCACTGCTGCATGCATTACACACGCCTTGTATTGCGACTGCTTGTTTATCGTCATGTATTGCGACAGCTTGTTTATAGTCTTGTACTGCGACAGCTTGTTTATCGTCTTGTACTGCGACAGCTTGTTTATAGTCTTGTACTGCGACAGCTTGTTTATAGTCTTGTATTGCGACAGCTTGTTTATAGTCTTGTACTGCGACAGCTTGTTTATAGTCTTGTATTGCGACAGCTTGTTTATCGTCTTGTACTGCGACAGCTTGTTCATCGTCTTTTACTGTGACAGCTTGTTTATAGTTTTGTACTGCGACAGCTTGTTTACAGTCTTGTACTGCGACAGCTTGTTTACCGTCTTATATTGCGACAACTTGTTTACCGTTTTGTATTGCGACAGCTTGTTTACCGTCATGTATTGCGACAGCTTGTTTACCGTCTCGTATTGCGACAACTTGTTTACCGTCTTGTATTGTGACAGCTTGTTTACCGTCTTGTATTGCGACAGCTTGTTTACCGTCTGGTATTGCGACAGCTTGTTTATCGCCTTGTACTGCGACAGCTTGTTTATCGCCTTGTACTGCGACAGCTTGTTCATCGTCTTGTATTGCGACAACTTACTTACCGTCTGGAATTGCGACAGCTTGTTTACCGTCTTGTATTGCGACAGCGGGCTCACCGTCTTGTATTGCGACAGCTTGTTTACCGTCTGGTATTGCGACAGCTTGTTCACCGTCTTGTATTGCGACGACCTGTTTACCGACTGGTATTGCGACAGCTTGTTTGTCGTCTTGTATTGCGCCAGCTTGTTTACCGTTTTGTACTGCGACAGGTTTTTTACCTTCTTGTAATGCGACAGCTTGTTTACCGTCTTGTATTGCGACAGCTTGTTTATCGCCTTGTACTTCGACAGCTTGTTTACCGCCTTGTACTGCGACAGCTTGTTCACCGTCTTGTATTGCGACAACTTGTTTACCGTCTTGTACTGCGACAGCTTGTTTACCGTCTTGTATTGCGACAACTTGTTTACCGTTTTGTATTGCGACAGCTTGTTTACCGTCTTGCACTGCGACAGCTTGTTTACCGTCTTGTATTGCGACAACTTGTTTGCCGCCTGGTATTGCGACAGCTTGTTTACTGCCTTGTACTGCGACAGCTTGTTCACCGTCTTGTATTGCGACAACTTGTTTACCGTCTGGTATTGCGACAGCTTGTTTACCGTCTTGTATTGCGACAGCTCGTTTACCGTCTTGTATTGAGACAGCTTGTTTACCGCCTTGTACAGCAACAGCTTAATTACCGTCTTGTATTGCGACAGCTTGTTTACCGTCTTGTATTGCGACAGCTTGTTTACCGTCGTGTAGTGTGACAGCTTGTTTACCGCCTTGTACTGCGACAGCTTGTTTACCGCCTTGTACTGCGATAGCTTGTTCACCGTCTTGTATTGCGACAACATGTTTGCCGTCTGGTATTGCGACAGCTTGTTTATCGTCTTGTATTGTGACAGCTTATTTACCGTCTTGTACTGCGACAGCTTGTTTACCGTCATGTATTGCGACAGCTTGTTTACCGCCTTGTACTGCGACAGCTTGTTTACCAACTTGTATTGCGACAGCTTGTTTCCCGCCTTATATTGCGACTGCTTGTTTACCGTCTTGTATTGCGACAACTTATTTACCGCCTTGTATTGCGACAGCTTGTTTACCGTCTTGTATTGCGACAACTTGTTTACCGCCTTGTATTGCGACAGCTTATATACTACAGCGTTCAGCTTGTCTAATCGTTGTTCACCCACTGATAGCATATCGGATCTTATTCCTAGGTCCAAGGATTGAGTTGTGATGAACATATCATCCTCAACTTGTCTGCTGTCATAATTGAACGAAGAAACATGAAGCCCTGGCTTACGACTGCTCAAGATAAGAAATTTCTCTTGCGTTCATCCTGAACGCTGAAGTGGACCAAGATTTTCAATGAGAAATTCTGACTTATAATACCCAACACCCTTCTGGCATGCAGTGATACACAACGGTTATTTTCAGCATAAGTAACTTTCGGAATTGTTCTGAATATTATTCCTAGTCATTTTAAAATAAAATTGTATTCGTGAAATTATGAAATGAATTCAAAAAGATGGGAATATTGCATCATGACGCAACGACGGGAGAAACGCAATACCCTTATCGAAATACCAACTCAATACAGCCTTCGCAACACCAACTCAATACAGCCTTCGCAACACCAACTCAATATCCCCTTCGCAACACCAACTCAATACAGCCTTCGCAACACCAACTCAATACAGCCTTCGCAACACCAACTCAATATCCCCTTCGCAACACCAACTCAATATCCCTTTCGCAACACCAACTCAATATCCCCTTCACAACACCAACTCAATACCCCCTTCGCAACACCAACTCAATACCCCATTCGCAATACCAACTAGATACCCCCTTCCCCCCATCCAGATGAGCTCCACTTCGAAACATCAAAACAGTCGTCTGATCAAATTAAATGTGGCACTAACTTCCACTAACAGGACTAACAGCTGATGTGGCACTAACTTCCACTAACAGGACTAACAGTTGCTGTGTCACTAACTTCCACTAACAGGACTAACAGGTGATGTGGAACTAACTTCCACTAGCAGGACTAACAGGTGATGTGGCACTAACTTCCACTAACAGGACTAACAGGTGATGTGGTACTAACTTCCACTAACAGGATTAACAGGTGATGTGGCACTAACTTCCACAAACGGGACTAACAAGGGATGTAGCACTAACTTCCACAAACAGGAGTAACAGGTGTTGTGGCACTAACTTCCACTAACAGGACTAGCAGGTGATGTGGCACTAACTTCCACTAACAGGACTAACAGTTGATGTGGCACTAACTTCAACAAGCAGGACTAACAGGTGATGTGACACTAACTTCCACAAGCAGGACTAACAGGTGATGTTTTCACACTTGCGCTGTTTGAATAATCATTAGGATTGTTTATAAGTGGACTCTTCCTACATGAATTATTCTAGTTATTTGATACCACAACAAATTATTTGAGTGGGGAAAAGTATTTATAATTTATTCATAACACTTAACGTCAGAAGAAGTGCATTTGCAAGCCCAGACTTATTATTCGTCCTCAGCTGGCTTCCACCGAGTGTACATTTATCATCAAAATAAATCTAATACGCACCAGAACGTTGAAACAGTGAACTTGTATGTGAGAATTTCTTCACTGTTTGTTCCAAAGTCTTACCCATTCAGTCTGCCTCTTCAGCTGCCAAACATTTCTCGTGTCTCAAATCCGTATAATCTGGACTCTGTATGTTCTTGCCTTAACAAACAAACAAACCTACATCTGCCGCCTCCTCAACCAATCCACCTGTGTCACCCTCTTACCCAACCCACCTGTGCCGCTGTCTCGTCCAACCCACTTGTGCCGCCACGTAACCAAACCCACCTGTGCCACCCTCGCATACAAACCACCTGTGACGCGATGTAACCAAACCCACCTGTGCCGCCCTCTTGTGTCTGCTCGCGGCGTCACTCGATCGTCCCTCGCTGATGAGTATGCAGGCTCCCAACATTACGACCACCGTCACCGTTAACAGCACCGGCCGTAGCATGGCGCTGCTGTCGCTGTTATTGTGTGTGTAGATGCTGAGTAGTTTCGGTTAGGTTCAGTACTCGAACAAAAGGGATTGCTTGCCCGACATCCGCGCTTCGAAAGGTTAGGTGACTTTTCCAATTTGCTGTTTAGAAGTTTGATGTAAATGCCAGGACACTCCCTATTCTGAAATATCCAAGGAGCGATGTACAATAAAGCAAACAAAATTATTTATTCAAGGCGAGAAACGTCGTTTATTCATAGCTCGAGAGTATGGACATAATCACAAAATTTCCACATAGTTAATTTAAAACATTATTTATGGGTCACGGTGCCTCAGGCATTGTTGCAAACCGTGTTCACATTATTCCAGATCTATTTCCCCTCTTTGGTTTGAAATCCTGTATATTCTTATATGCAATACTTCACACAGAATTTTGATGAAAAACGTATTAGCACCAATTTTTGAATAAAGAGTCCCTAATTTTTCGAACGATGAATCCTATAAATAAATATAATTCAATCAATAATAAACATGACACGCAGTTTTCGCAATGTAACTAGTGTTTTTGGCGTGAATTTTGGATTATATCAACAGAAACTGTTTATTCAACTTGTAATCTTAGTAAAGACACAAAAACGGTAGGTAAGGTCTACTCCCATTGAAGAGGGATGGCAGTCGGCAAGGTGCACGTCATACTCCTCCCATGCACTCGTCCACATACCAGAACTTTGCTCTTTAGCGCTAAAGAAACTGGCCAGAACCCCGCAACACACAAGTTTTTTCATGAGTGAGGTTGGAGATCAGTGTCGGTAGCAGGGCCCCACAGCAATCACTGACTTACTCCTGCTGAGTCTTAATTTCCGGACCCTCCATCCCCCACGACCAACCCGTTTCTCAATGTGCCAAAAGGGCGGGAAAGCGCATCAGGGTCGCGTCAAGACATCCCTTCACAATCATTCTCCACTCACGCCTATCCACTACACGCGCATCCGTTACTGTCACAATGATGTCACTCTTCCTTTCAGCTAGCTTCACACCATTCACTAACCCAAACTTCGGTCTTTTGCTAGGCCTACGCTCACCTTCCATTCGCTTCCATCACTCTCTACACCAATCTCCAATCATCCATTCTCAGCACGTGTCCGAACCACCTCAAAACACGTGAACTTACTTTGACCCCCAACTTCATCACATTTCCCGTTCTGATTCGAACAATGTCATTATTGTTCTTATCCGTCGGTGTTACTACAGCCATTCCTCTTAAACGTTTCGTCTCGAAAACATTCAATATTTTTCTCATATCTTCCGCTCTCGCCCCACACGTCTCTACCCAGTACAGCACAGATGGGAAAACTACTCATTCACACAACCCTCTCTTAGCTGCCGTACTAAATGTCCTTCAGCTCATTGCACTCTTCATAGCACCCAAAGTTTCACACCTTTCCTTCACTCTAGATTTCACCACAGTTTCCACTAGTCCTGTCTTCTCCACATGAGAGCCAGCTACTTAAAACACTGAACTTCCTCCTACTGCTCTCCATTTAGCCGGAAACTGTTTCCGCTCATTATGTCATCCCTTGATCATCTCATTGTTTAACTTTTAACCACATTAGCTCGCAGCTTCCTCCTTCACGCGCACTATCAAACTAGGGTACAATCCTATACAACGTCTCCTCTGAATCTCCCACCAGTACCGTATCATCCGCAAACAATAACTGATTCACTGCTAACTCCTTCTATTTGCTACTAAGAGCTAGAAGCCATGACCCGTATAATACACTCGCGTTCACCTCCCTGACCACTTGATCCATGTAGAGATTGAACAGCCAGGGAGACATTATGCAACCTTGTCTCAGTCCGTCCCACTGTCACTGTGAACCAGGTACTCACCTCGCTTGCTACTTTGACCTAAACTCTGTTGCCAGCATAGAAATATTGGACCGCTCATAACAAATTTTCACCCATTCCATTCAAATACACCTCTACAACGCCTTCATGTCAACCCTATGGGAGGCCTTTCTTAAATCCATAAATGCCCAATACACAACCTTTCCATCCACGAAAGTACTTCTCACAGACTTGTCTCACTGGAAAAAACTGACATGATCACCCTTTACAACTCTTTGCCAGTCGCACTATCGGTACTGTCTCTAATCCTCTTGATTTGAACTCTCCTGAAAAACTTACAAGCCGCATACAACAGTTTGAGACCTCGTGAATTACTGCATTCCATTTTATCTCATTTGCCCTTATACAGAGAAACAATTAAGTACTACGCCAATGAATCGGCACCACGGCACAAAGGTTTAGTGCCGACTCGAATGTCGTTATTCCACTCCTATTCAGGCACTCAATCGCAAAATCAGCCAAACCAGGGGCTTTCCCATCTGCCCGAGCCCTCTTCCTTAGTAATGCCCGCAGCAATTCTTGCTCCCAGAAACGGCATCTGTACACGACCAACAACAGCAACTACATCAGCCTCTTTGACATCCTCATCATGCCCTCTCTCAAAATCATATTCCTCCTTCATCGCTTACTGGAACTCCTCAGCTCTGCTCGTCACATTCAGTTCACTCACCTTCACTATCTCTCTTCCTCCTCCCACAACACTCGCACATCCAACATCCTCCACACCACTCTCCTCCTAATTTCCAATTATGATTTTTCCCTTAATTTTTTTACTTCGGTTATTTGCCAAGAAGTCCGGCATACTCTCATTTCATCTCTGGTGGACCATTCAGATGCTATCTCAACGTGTTAAGGAACAAGAGCTCTTGTTTAGACAAACTATCTAAAAGTTTACCTTCTCAGTCTTACCAGTACCATGCAGCATCATATTTTGCAATAAAATAATCGATCTTTCGTTCTCGCTAATTGCATTACTTATATTTCCTCACGACAGATTCTTTCTAGTACCGTTTTTTGCGTTCCCTAGACCACTCACTGCGTCATATGAATTGAAGGGTCCTGAATACAAGATCAAATATTCTACGATCAAATTGCAAACGTGATGTTTTAAGATATGAAAATCATATAAAAACCTATTACATATCAGAAATATTCCTTTGACTGTACGAATTACTTCAAGAGAATTACTTTAAGAAAATTACTTCAAGAGAATTACTTCAAGAGAATTACTTCAAGAGAATTACTTCAAGAGAAGGCAAATCAGTAAACAAGTAGAATTGTAGCTTTCCATGGAGGCGATACCGTACAAGTCATTGCCAAGGCATCATAGAAGTAAGACATGATACCATTGAAACACGACAATTAGATCTTCAACTATTTACATGGATTGTTTAACATGAATAGTAGTACAGTAAGTTGAGCAGCCTTGTGAGGCAAGGATTACAGTACAGCATACGACCGCAAGACTATTTTGCCACTCGCGATGACCACCACAAGTTCGAGCCCTCCTGCATGCTTCCCTTGCGTTGCAACACTGCCAGACTAACTCTTGCGTAGGTTTCGTTACTATTCACGCCTGAGGAGGACCTTTCTTGTCTGATAAGCTATCTGGGCCCCTAATCTGTGGAAGCTTACATCTTCACTTCGAGTGAAGATCTGAACTTTCATGTAGACTATGTGGACCTGCGTTGAAAAGATTATCTCTTATTTATATATTAGTATTATTGTTATTATTAAATAATTTCTAGCGTCTGGCAATATGTTTTCAATTTTTTAAATATTACACATGAAATTTTATTGTAAGAAACACTATTTGAATTAACGTAAACGAACGTTCAATTTGAATTTGTCGCAGCTCATCTCTAGTGGGCCGCCGGTTCTGATTTCATGCAACAGATTATTAATTACAATATTATAATCAATGATCAAACGCTAACGTCTTATTTGAAGTATGAATTAGAATTGCCAGGCATTGGTTAATCAATAGAACAGGAGGTTGGACGATCACGAAATACATAGCGAGGGGCGATCACGAATACATAGGGTTGGGAAAATTACGAATACATAGGATTGGGAAAACGGCCAATACATGGGGCAAGGAAATCCTGAGAACACGGGGTTAGGAAATCGAAATGGGCTATTAAATTGTCAAGAGGGTTGAATAGAGGACATAAATTATACATAAAATATTCACATAACACTGGATATACACATTTCATGACGAAATGCGCTAACATATTGTGAAGATGGGTCTAAAACATTGTATGAATAATGAAATGGTGAATAGACGACAAAAATTACTCATGAAATGTATTCATAACACTGAATATATACACTTCATGACCGCTAGGAAATGATTAAGCGATTGACAATCAGAATTATTTGATACTGGAGTACAAAAATCAAATGAATATGCTTCTGTTATAGAAGATGAAGCCCAATATTAGCTTATGTGACGATGATTGTATCATCAAAAATGGTACGGTAAATGGTAGATATGATTCAATAAATTATATTCTCATCGAGTTTGCCTATGTCAAAGCTCGGACCTACCCATCGTTCCTCGAAAGACTGAACTCGTATTTTAATTATACTGAAACGATTGATACATTTGGAACATAAATTAAGACAAATCGCCAGTTAACACCTAGGGTGATTGGCAGAGACAATTGTGATCAGAAGCAGCACAGAAATGATATGTATCCTCAGAGTAAAATCGATTATATGGTGGCTTAGTATCCAGTGATATGGCTGAGGTATTTGCGGGCATGTTCAAGAACAGAATGCACTTCCTAGTTATTGGTATTATGTATTCATCTTATATATGCAGTCATAATGTTGGGAGCCTGCACACTCATCAGCGAGGGACGATCGAGTGACGCCGCGAGCAGACACAAGAGGGCATCACATGTGGGTTTGGTTACATCGCAGCACAGGTGGTTTGGATGCGAGGGTGGCACAGGTGGGTTTGGTTACGTGGCGGCACAAGTGGGTTGGACGAGACAGCGGCACAGGTGTGTTGGTTGGTATATTCTCTCGGTTGGTATATTCTCTCGGACAAGAGATATTTACTAAGCCAATTCTTGAAGGACGTGTCCGATTTAGGTTTCTTAAGGCTTTTTGGGAGGTTGTTCCAGGTTTTTGGTCCATTGATCAAAACAGCTCTACAGGCAATTTCAGTTTTCCTGTGTTCAACGTGCAAAGTATCATTATTTCTTGTGGTTTGACTGTTCTTTTCACCTCGCGAATATATGTTCCTTTGTCTGTCGGATGAATGTTTTTCTACCAGATCTTTATGAATTCTGATCGACTCATGGAGTGCCAGTTTGTTGTCGATTTTGAGCAACTGCAATTTTTCGAGGAGGACTTACGTGGTCTCGTTTTCTGTGGTTACCATCGCACATTATTCTTGCTGCAAAGTTTATACAACGTTGCACTTTCTCTCTTCAAGTTTTGGTGCATTTCCCCCAAATTGCAAGACAGTAGTTGATTTGAGAGAATACTAGAGCATGGACAATCAGTAATTTTTATTTGAAATCCAATTCCTTTTCAGTGGAGTTTAAAAACAAAAGTGTTCCATTCAATTTGGAACACAGAGTAGTTACGTGGTGTTTGATGGAAAGATCGGGATCAAACCGTACTCCCCAGACTTATACCTTTGTCTCCAACAGGTATGTCAGATTGGCCCATACTGATAGAGAAATTCAATGAAACTGCTTTCCTTTTCGAGTTCGAGCCGAACAAGATGCATTTTGTATTTTCCGAGTTGAGATTGAGTTCATTTTATCATACCAAGATTTCAGATTCCTTACGGCTGTCTCAGCGTCGTCCGTTAGCGCATTCCTATCTGACGGTTTTCGGGATAGTCATTTTTGAACATCATCGGCGTACATAACCATTATGAAACAACATCATCAGCGAACAATACCATTATGCAACAACATCATCTGCGTACATTACCATTATGCAGCATACATGTGCACATCATCAGCGTACATTACCATTATGCAACAACATCATCGGCGCACATTACCATTACGCAACATGCATGTGCACATCATCGGCGTTCATTACCATTATGCAACATGCATGTGCACATTATCGGCGAACATTTCCATCATGCAACATGCATGTGCACATCATTGGCGTACATTACCATCACGCAACATGCATGTGCACATCATCGGCGTACATTACCATCATACAACAACATCATCGGCGTACATTATCATCATGCAACATGCATGTGCACATCATCGGCGTACATTACCACTATGCAACATGCATGTGCACATCATCGGCGTACATTACCATTATGCCACATGCATGTGCACATCATCGGCGTACATTATCATCATGCAACATGCATGTGCACATCATCGGCGTATATTACCATTATGCAACATGCATGTGCACATCATCGGCGTACATTACCATTAAGCAACATGCATGTGCACATCATCGGCATTCATTACCATTGTGCAACATGCATGTGCAAATCATCGGCATATATTACCATCATGCAACAAACATGTACACATCATCAGCGTACATTACCATTATGCAACATGCATGTGCACATCATCGGCGTACATTACCATTATGCAACATGCACGTGCACATCATCGACGTACATTACCATTATGCAACATGCATGTGCACATCATCGGCGGACATTACCATTATGCAACATGCATGTGCACATCATCGGCATACATTACCATCATGCAACAAGCATGTGCACATCATCTGCGTTCATTACCATTATGCAACATGCATGTGCACATCATCGGCGTTCATTACCATTATGCAACATGCACGTGCACATCATCGGCGTTCATTACCATTATGCAACATGCATGTGCACATCATCGGCATACATTACCATGATGCAACATGCATGTGCACATCATCGGCGAACATTACCATCATGCAACATGCATGTGCACATCATCGGCGTACATTACCATCATGCAACATACATGTGCACATCATCGGCGTACATTACATCATGCAACAACATCATCGGTGTACATTACCATTATGCAACATGCATGTGCACATCATCGGCGTACATTACCATCATGCAACAACATCACCGGCGTACATTACCATCATGCAACAACATCATCGGCGTACATTATCATCATGCAACATGCATGTGCACATCATCGGCGTACATTACCATTATGCAACATGCATGTACACATCATCGGCGTACATTATCATCATGCAACATGCATGTGCACATCATCGGCGTATATTACCATCATGCAACATGCATGTGCACATCATCGGCGTACATTACCATTATGCAACATGCATGTGCACATCATCGGCATTCATTACCATTATGCAACATGCATGTGCACATCATCGGCATTCATTACCATAATGCAACATGCATGTGCACATCATCGGCATACATTACCATCATGCAACAAACATGTGCACATCTTCGGCGTACATTACCATTATGCAACATGCATGTGCACATCATCGGCGTACATTATCATCATGCAACATGCATGTGCACATCATCAGCGTATATTACCATTATGCAACATGCATGTGCACATCATCGGCGTACATTACCATTATGCAACATGCATGTGCACATAATCGGCGTACATTACCATTATGCAACATGCACGTGCACATCATCGACGTACATTACCATTATGCAACATGCATGTGCACATCATCGGCGGACATTACCGTTATGCAACATGCATGTGCACATCACATCATCGACGTAAATTACCATTATGCAACAACATCATCGGCGTACATTACCATCATGCAACAACATCATCGGCGTACATTACCATCATGCAACATGCATGTGCACATCATCGGCATACATTACCATCATGCAACATGCATGTGCACATCATCAGCATACATAACCATCATGCAACAAACATGTGCACATCATCGGCGTACATTACCATTATGCTACATGCATGTGCACATCATCGGCGTACATTACCATTATGCAACATGCATGTGCACATCATCGGCGTACATTACCATTATGCAACATGCACGTACACATCATCGACGTACATTACCATTATGCAACATGCATGTGCACATCATCGGCGGACATTACCATTATGCAACATGCATGTGCACATCACATCATCGACGTAGATTATCATTATGCAACAACATCATCGGCGTACATTACCATCATGCAACAACATCATCGGCGTACATTACCATCATGCAACATGCATGTGCACATCATCGGCATACATTACCATCATGCAACATGCATGTGCACATCATCAGCATACATAACCATCATGCAACAAACATGTGCACATCATCGGCGTACATTACCATTATGCTACATGCATGTGCACATCATCGGCGTACATTACCATTATGCAACATGCATGTGCACATCATCG
>SDVV010015427.1:0-14531 GCA_016164225.1 Gammarus roeselii | reverse complement strand
GTTGCTGTCGGAGCTGGCTTAGTCCGAGTTGCCGTGAACCTTGTACCAATTTCGACGATACTATCTGTGCGCACTGGCGTATGGACATATACATGAGGTTCTGAGGGGTTGGAGGCGAGGATTCGTGTCGGTTCATCTGAGTCTTTATCTCACCTAAATGAATAAATTGTATTTAAACAACTAAACCGCGTAGCTGTGAATATTGTGTTGCGTTGCTGTCGGAGCTGAATTCGCCCGTGTAGCCACTGACCTTGTACTAATCTTGACGATGCTACCTGTACGCACTAGGGTGCGTATAAATACTCTCCAAGTTCAAAAGGATTGGAAGCGGAGGTCCGTTTCGAGTAAGCGTTTTTTTCTTTCGCGCACCAGCGTGCGTTTGACATTGCTAAAATTTTCACTTCCTTTCTAACGTTAAAAGCGTTGTTTTGTTTTTTCCTCGCACACCTAGGCGTGCGAGCCTATTGGAATCAATGATCATCGAGCCCTATGGGGGAGCCTATTATGACTCACGTTTAGGCTCTGGTGGAAATGAGGCCCAAATCAAATCAAATCAAAATCACATGACATAGAGAGATGAAATGCAAAAAAAAATCTAAGCGTTGTTTTTCATCAATTAGACATCCAAATTTTGGGTGTCCAAAACTAAAATTAACCCTATCATTGATGAATCCGGTCAACTGGTGAATGAAAACAAGCAGGCAATGGATATTACAAACGAGTTATATAATATCCCAAAGTTTACTTGGCCAAAGAGTAAGATCGCCCCGGAATTTCCGTTGACTGATCTTAACACTGCCATTCTGAAATTGCAAAAGCTATCGATGGCACAGGTGGCAATAGCGCACTCGTGCCCGACGACATCCCAGCTGTTCTATTGAAACAATGCATGCAGGTACTCTCAAGACCACTACAAATTTTGTGGCAGAAGTCTTATGACTCCTCTTATATCCTACAAACAATGAAACAAATTGTAATTTTCTCTCTAGCTGAAGGAGGTAGCCTCACAAGCATCAAATTAGAGACATTTCTTGGTTATCACACGTAGCTACGGGATGTTAAGAAAGTTTTAAACAAATTTAACACTCCATAAAATCGCAATCATATGACATTGTAAATCATTGGAGTAGCTTGGAAAAGAATGTCCAGACTTTACATGTTTAAATGCATCAAAGACAAAAAACAATTTTAACCTTTGAAATTGGTCCCATGCTTATGAGCGCAGATCGGAACTCTTCGGATGAAGCTTGCAGATGCACGTTGAGATCTTTCCTTGCTCATTCCTGTCTCTTCCCCCCCACTCCTCTCCCCCTTAGGCATCTGTTAGGTTCACGGGCCGCATGAAGTCACGGCCCAATCGGGGAGGGATGGAGGAGGGGGTGTGGTGAACACCATAATTTCCTTCAGACTCCCCTGATTCTTCACCCTTTACTATCTCTCTTTTTCTCCTCTATCCTGATTTGCTTGACTTTTCAATTACCTCATTTGCATCTTATGTTTACTTCAATTTTCCTTGAACTTGTCTCAGACTTCTTCTTAACAACTCTCCTAATAGTCGCTGCACACATACACACGCACGATCACACAGACACACACTCAAACATTCACATACCGGTTCTAACTATTCTCCTTTCGGGTGGCAAATAACAGCCAAGTTGCGCTCTTTCATGCAACCTTTTTCTACGACTATTCCTTCTTCTTTCCATTCCTGCTGTTCTCATGCGTGAAATTCCTTACACCTAGTGTCGATCTTGTGCATGGGATCCCTTTTTTCTGTCTCTTCTTCATCTTCCCCCTCAGCAGGTGTTGGAGCGCGTAGCCCAGCACCTTAAGGACTACTGCGGATCCTTGGGGCTCTGAAGCAGGGTAGGTAGTGTGTTAATCCTCCTTGCTGCCATCCGGGGAGTGCTGGGACCTTACGGCCTCAGCACCTTAGGAGTTCATGTACCTTCTGTGGCACCCGTGCAAACCATAGACGCGGCAGTTAACCTAACTCGAACATTAAAAGGAAAAAACAAAGATTTACTTGATGCAACACTGTTTGACATTTGGCGCCAGAAGGACAATGACTACAGTGCGCTAGAAAGCCTCGTCACTCTAATCTAATCTGTCGGACGGGCGGGGGGAGGATGGAGGAGTGTCTGTCCATCTACTGGTGGAAGGAATACTAAGAGTGGAGCATCGGTGGATGGTGAACAAAAGAGTGGGAGGAGTAAGAAAGTTAGTGAAAGTGAGTGAGCTAAATGTGAAAAGCAGAGCTGGGGAGTTCCAGCTGGCGTTGAGGGAGGAATATGGCAACGTGTGAAGGCAGGACCTGGAAGATGTGAAGGAAGACTGGGAGACGTTCAAAGATGCCATGTTGAGATGTTCGAAAAATGTGTGTGGTATGGGCGGGTGCAGACGGAAGAACAGCGAATGGTGGAACGAAGTGGTCAAACTGGCGGTGGCGCAGAAAAGAAAAGCTTTTGAGGAGTGGTTGCAAGCGACAATTATAAGAAAAAAGATGAAGGAGGTGAAGCAAGTGGTGAGGAGAGCCAAAAGGAATGCTGATGTGAGGTGGGGCAGACGGTTGTGCCAGAATTTTGAGGAGAAAAAGATGTTCTGGAAAGAGGTTAAGAGTGTGAGAAAGGGAGAGACCGGAACGGAGGAGTCGGTGAAAAGTTGAATAAGGCCAGTTGTTGACGAAAAGTGGTGGTGTACGGAAACTGTGCGCCGAATATTTGATGAATTGTGAGAGACTTGTTGCGGACATTGTTAGAGAAGAGGTGCAGGAGGCGGTGGAGGTGATGAAAGCTGGGAAAGCTCCCGGTTTGGATGGTGTTATGACTGAGTGCCTGAAAAGGAGTGGGGTAACGATTGTCGAATAGTTGGTGAGGCTGCTGAATCTGTGCTGCGTAAAGGGGCGTGGTGCCTATTGAGTGTCGCAGTGCTTGCATTGTTCCGCTATACAAGGGTATAGGAGATAAACATGAGTGCTGCAAATCAAGAAGCATCAATTTATTATGTGTCGTCGGCAAGTTGTACGGGTGAGTGCTAATCAAAAGAATTGCAGACTGTAGGGATGGTGCAATTGGAAAGGAACAATGTGGCTTTAGGAGTGTTAGAGGGTGTGCCGATCAGAATTTTGTAGCAAGACAAGTCTATGAGAAGTACCTTGCAAAAGGTAAGGATGTGTTCTGGGCCTCCATGGATTTGGAAAAGGCTTACAACAGGATTGACAGAAAAGCGTTATGGAGGGTGTTGCGTTTGTATGGAGTGGGCGGGAAGCTGTTGAAAACAGTTCCGAGTTTCTAAGTTGACTGTAGAGCTTGTGTCCGTGTGGAGAGCGAGGTGAGTGATTGGTTTACACTGAAAATGGGACTGAGACTAGGCTGCGTTATGTCTCTGGTTGTTCAATCTGTACATGGATGGAGTGGTCAGGGAGGTGAATGCGAGTGTATTGGGTCTTGGCTTGGAGCTGTTGGAAACGAAAAGGCGGAATGGACAGTTAAGCCAGTTACTGTTTGCAGATGATACGGCACTGGTGGAAGATTCAGAGGAAAAGCTGTGTAGGCTAGTATCAGAGTTTGGTAGAGTGTGTGAGAGGAGGAAGCTTCGAGTGAACGTGGGTAAAAGTAAAGTAATGAGATGCTCGAGGAATGACGATGCGAGCGGAATTAGTGTCCTCCTTAATGGAGGGTTATTGCAATGAGTTCAATGTTTTAAGTATCTGGGCTCCCATGTGGAGCGGAATCAACTATTGAAAACTGAAGTGAAGTCACGAGTGAAGGAATGGTGTAAGTGTTGGGTGCACTGAAAAGTGTAATGAGCTGTAGGACGTTGGGGATGGAAGGAAAGAAAGGGCTGTTTGAGGGTGTTGTTGTCCCAACTGTTTTCAGTGGGGGTGAGAGCAGAAGAGAGAAGGCTAAAAATTTTCGAGATTCAATGTGTGAGGAGCATGTCTGGTGTGACGTAGAGAGACAGGATCAATAATGACGTGGTGCGAGCTAAAACGGGGATGGTGGAAAGTTGGAGGACAGAGTTGATTAGCTTGTTCGGACATGTGGTGAGATTGGTGAAAAAAGTTATGAAGGCCGAGGCAATTGGACGTAGACCTAGGGGGAGACCGAAGTTTGGGTGGAGGGATGGTGTATGAACAGGCGTTAAAAAGGAGAAACTTGAGTGTTGAGGTAGCTAGCGTGCAATGAATAGACGTGAGTGGCGAATGGATGATTTTTGACGCTGCCCTGATGAGCTCTCCCGCCCTTGGCATCTCGTCGAAAAACGGGATGGTCGTTGGCGGGGGGGGGGGGGCGGTTATCATGATGGGCGAGGGGGCCCGGTCATCATGACGTGGCAAGGCTAAACCAGTCATGCTGCAGACACTGACCTCGGCCAGCACTCATGGCCCGGAGGGTGTGTTGCGGGGTTTCCCGACCGGACTCTTTAACGCAAAAGGGCTAAGTTGTTTGAGTTCGTGAGAAGCGCCTTGCCGTCGACCACCTCCTTTCGGATGAATTCGGGTCAGTGTCTGTATCTGTAGATCTGGAAGAAAATTTAGACTTGAAAAGTTTATATCATTAAAGCAATAACGCAGCCGTTGAAGAAGAAGAAAATTTGCGTTATATACTCGTACGAATAAAAAACGAAGCTTTATTAAAAGAACAAGATGCGCAAGTCGAGGCTAGTAGCAGGAGACTGTGTTCCTGGGCCTTGAGAACCTTTCTATCAAGGGATAAATGGACAATGTTGACTCTTTGCAAACAACAAATCCAACCAGTAAGAACTAAAGTCGTTACAGACAGATCGTAACGATTTCAAGCAGTTCAAAAAATCTGCACCTCATGAAGTACAAAGAAGAAGGGCATGAATTATTTGATCAGACTGAAAGCCATGAGGTTTTATTCAATCCAAAGACGTTTTGAGAGATTTACGGTCGTTACCGTAGGAAATTTCAGGCTACTCAGGAAAATTTAAGGAATGCAATTCAGTCGATGTCAACGAAAAAATAGTATTGAAAGTGATAGTCAGAAATCAGACAAGGATTGGCAGATTTTTACTTCAAAATTCCAAAACTGACGTGCGGCAAAAAATATGCAAACCCTAGCATTTCACAGTTTCAAGCACCTTATAGGTTACTTATTCAATAGCATGCCCCTAGAAATACTTGAGAGGAAACGCGTGCCGCAATCGTCAGCCACAGCAAACATGTTGAGGTTAGAAAGTCAATTTGACATTGACTCATGCAGCTCAGCTGTGTTCCCGATCAGCGTCGAATCATCTAATCGGTCGCAAAACCAATCTTGGATCTGACCGTTGAATGTGACAGCAACGTGCAAATGCTGAGGCTACAACACGAGTAGTGTCTCCACTGGAGTACTTCAGGTAACACCATCATGACCAGCTCTACAGCTAAGATTCTCCAAGTATCCAAGTAGGTGGGTAGTTGGCCTTTACTGTATCTACCTGAAACTGTTCTTCCATACCAACGCAGGAGGCAGTTAAGCTGTGACCCGCACTCTTGCAAACTTCTTTCTTTGTCGGTCAATGTAACATCACAATGTCATTAGTCGGCGAACTAATTTATTTACCGTTTGTGCGCAGCAAAAGAAAACCTACGGCATGGAGGAGTTCCGCCTGCAGCACTACGCTGGAGAGGTGTCCTACAGCATTCGCGGCTTCCTCGACAAAAACAACGACCTCCTCTACCGCGACCTGAAGCAGGCCATGGCGGAGAGCACCAACGATATTATCGCAAAGGTCTACCCCAAGGTGAGAGGGAAAAAGCGGTTCATGCTATTAATATTTCTTTACCTGTTGAAGATGAACGAATTCATGAATTTGTAAGGTTTTAGTAGGTGCAATTTTCACTGAATGGAACTGTTGGGAGCCGCACTGTGTGTAGGACATTTCACCAGTGTGCTGCTAAAATTATAGAAATTTGCTCGTTCACTTTTAACGGTCTCCACAACCCTACTGCGCCACCATGATGCGTGAGTTCATTATAAAAATTCTTAGCCCAATGGCTAAGAGTGAGTTCGGCAAATAAAAACTCAGAAATTTTGAGTATACTCGCAACTTCTTCCTGTGGGCATCAGTTAGGAACACGGGCGCACGGAGGGATGAACATTCATTTTTCCTTTCAGACTCTCTTCTTCACCATTCACTCTCCTTTTCTCCGCTATCCTAAATTTGCTTAACTTTTATTTACCTCATTTGCATCTGATGTTTAGTTCAAATTTCCTTTAACTCATCTCAAACTACTTACCAACTCTTCCAATGGTCCTTACACATACACACACGCTCGCGCGCGCACACACGCACACACAAAATACACACACGCACGCACGAGCCTTTTCACTCTAGATACAAACGGAGTGGCTAGGAACATTGGATACAAAATTCGTTGGAAAACGTTTCTCGCTCGACATCACGCGCAATCTCTTCACGTATAGAGTTGTCGAAGAATGGAACAAACTTCCAGCGGAGGTTGTAAACAGCAATATAATCAAAAAGTTTAGGTCGCGGCTCGATAAGTTCTACATAAATCGTTCCCTTTCCTGTTATAAAAAAAAAACAGAAAAGGGCACACGAAGCTCTCTTAGACGTTCTACTTCAGAACTAATCCACTTGCTATCAAAAAGCAACATAGTTTGGGCCAATAGCCCTGTTGTTGTCTTCCTACACTTGTAAACACACACATACATACACTAACATACTTACGCACACACACACACACACACATACATACAAATACATACATACATATACACACACACGCATTCACACGCATACATACACACACATACATATACATATATACATACACACGTCCTAACTATGCTCCTGTCGGGTGGCTAATAACAGTCGAGTTGCTCTCTTTCTTCCAAGCAATCTTGTTCCTACGACTTCTCTTCTTCCTATTCTTGTTGTTCTCATTCGGGAAATATTCATCAATGAGCGTAGATCTCATGCAAGGGATTCACGATTTCGTTCTCTTCATCTTCCCCCTCCGCAGGTGTTGGGGCGCATAGCCCCGACAGCTTAAGGATGACTGCGAATCCTTGGGTCTCTGAAGCAGGGGAGGTAGTGTGTTGATCCTCCCGTACATACCATTGACGTTCGCCGTGTACGCAGTAGTAAACCTAACTCTAACGTATTGAAAATAAATTACTAACTTGATGGAGCACTGTTCGTTGGTTTGACGTTGGACCCCAAAAACACGATGGCTCCATCATGCGATAGAGAGCCTCGTCACTCTTATCTAATCTCTTCTTCTTCACCCTTCACTATGTCCTTTTCCCCCATCTTGAATTTGTTGGACTTTTATTTATCTCACTTGCATCGTATGTTTAGTTCCAATTTCCTTTACCTTATCTTCAAACTTCCTCTTAACAACTCTCCCAATAATCGTTACACACGCGCACACATACACATACACTCACACACCGGTCCTAACTATTCGCCTTTCGGGTGGCTAATAACAGGCAAGTTGCGTTCTTTTTCTCATGCAATTTTTTTCTATGATGCCTCCTTTTGTTCTTTCCATTTTTGCGATTCTCATGCGTGAAATTTCTCACACTGAGTGTAGGTAGCTCTCATGCGTGAGAGCTCTGTTTTCTGTCTCTTTTTATCTCCCCCTCCAGCAGGTGTTTGGTTTCATTGCTTACGCACCTTCAAGACGACTGCGAATCCTTGGGGTTCCGTGGTAGGGTAGGTTGAGTGTTAATCCTCCTTGCTGGGACCATATGGCCTCGGCACTTTAAGAGTTCCTGTACCTCTTGTGGCACCCGTGCATACCTTAGACATTCGTCGCGTAAAGGACATTTA
Source organism: Gammarus roeselii (assembly GCA_016164225.1). NCBI lineage: Eukaryota > Metazoa > Arthropoda > Malacostraca > Amphipoda > Gammaridae > Gammarus > Gammarus roeselii. The sequence continues at coordinate 6,722 of SDVV010015427.1, read as the reverse complement.
CCTTACGCAATAGTAAACCTATCTGTATAACTTGATGCAGTACAGTTACTAGTTTAACGTTCGTTGCCAGGTAGACGCTGACTGCACCGCGATACTAAACCTCGTCACTCAAATCTAATGTTCACGCAGCTACTGAACCAAGGCTATATTGACGTGTCTCTGTCCCGCCTGCAGGCTGAGCTGGTGGCCAAGAAGCGGCCTGTGACGTCGGCTTCTCAGTTCAAGCTGAGCCTGTCCAAGCTGATGGACATCCTCATGTCCAAGGAGCCCTCCTACGTTCGCTGCATCAAGCCTAACGATCACAAGCGGAGCTGTGAGTCAGAATGAGTGATTTTTACTATCTTTATGTACAAGTACTTTTATAAAACATTGAACTCTAACAATTTTTTTTCCATTTTGCGTGTACCTTCGCATTCAGCGACTTGAGTGGGAATAACGGACATTTCTAAATTTTATTATTACCGGTGTTCTTCTGCCCTACTTTTAAATGACACGTTATAGGGCCTTCAGGTACAAGTAACCGTTAGGTAATACAAAATATTGGGATAGGTTTCAAATCTCTTGCACGTTTGCAATTTTACCACCTTAACAAATCGGGGAATCCAGCTCTGGGTTTCCAGTGTTTCAGTAGAGGTTAGTCTCAGTCTGTCGGTGTTAGAACATTATGACCCCTTCTCAATCAATCCAATTATTCAAGTGCCTTTTTTTAAATATCCTAGCAGTTTAGTTTAGGCTGTTGCGCTCTTGACTTCTTGCAACTTTTTTCTTGCACTTCCTTCCTCTCCTTCATTATGTTTTTAAAGTTCTCACGAGTGGGGTTGTGGGGTAGTTTAGATCTCATTTATGGTATCACTGACGTGTAATATCTCTTTTACCAATGCCTACTTGGACTTCAGAGCGTTAGTAACCCAATCTCTATTTTAAGAAAATCTACAATCGAGATTCAAGTCCTTCAAAGTTGATTCGAAATGATTTTTTGGTCCTTTTAATCAAACGATGAATGCTCACTCATGTTTTCTGTTTCTAACACCTGCTGTTCTAACCTCTTCTCAGTGGACTTCGACAATCAGCTGGTCCGCCATCAAGTGAAGTACCTGGGACTCATGGAGAACCTGAGGGTTCGACGCGCTGGTTTTGCGTACCGCCGCAGCTACGAGATCTTCCTCGAACGGTACAAGAGCCTGTGTCCCAAGACCTGGCCCAGCTTTGAGGTGAGCGTACGACAGGACTGCGTGCTAATGCTCCTATGTTTGATGTGCGAGTTTTTGTCCCAATAAGCGGCCCAGCTTCCATGTTAGCGAACAATAAGGCTGTGTGTGGTAATGTTTCCATGTTAGAAGCCTATTTTCTTTAACGTGGTCCCTCTTACAAGTGAGTAGACCACCGGACTAAATGATAATGCTTCCATTCTCGACTCGTGTTCCTGTGCTTAGATGTTGCACTCATGCTGATACAAATCCCCATTATTATACAACTTCAGCACCATCTTCCTTCCCAGGGCTCTGCCAAAGACGGTGTGCGCTTGTTGGTACAGTCACTCAAGTACTCAGACGACGAATACAGGATGGGCACCACCAAGATCTTCATCAGACTGCCCAAGACCTTGTTCCGGACCGAGGACGCTTACCAGGTGAGAGCTATGACACGTAGCTTAGTGGCACCAAAAACGTTTATCCAAGGAGCGAACTCTGTTGATTTTATTTCAGTTCAGGTGGAACTCACCGATACTTCTGGCTGCCGTTAATTTGCTAACTAGCTCAACTGTTCAACAAGACGCCATATTTGTCTGAAGATCTCTATTGCATGCCTCAAGACGAGCGAGGGGAGAACAGTTCTCACCTCTCACTTGGAGTTTACTTGGATACTTGGATGTTCTTCGCTATTCACAGCAGGTCACCGCGTGGCTGCCACCTAGCTGACATCCGTTGGGCACTCTCCATTTGTGCTGCGGCACCAGCATTTGCATGTTGTAGCCACATTCGCCAGTCTGATCCCGGCTTGGCGTCGCGGTTGAGCAGGGAGTTGTCCCCACAGTGAGGGTATCCATTAATTTGGGGTCGATCTGGAACACAGCTAAGGTATTTATCCAGTCTGCTCTTGAACCTTAAAATGTTTGCTGTAGCTGACAGTTGTGGCACCCGTTTGATCTCACGTATTTCTAATGGCATTCGGTTGAATAACCAAGGTGCCCGGCACGTGAAGCTGTTGAATGCAACTGTTTGCTTCGCTTTGCGCCCGTCAATTCTGGCACTTTGAAGCAACACATTCTGCCTATTCTTGCCTAGTTTCTCATGTTCCCTTCCGTTAAAATTTTTTCGTTTACATTGACAGTGTAGCCTTCCAGAATTTTCCAAACCTTTATGGCCATGAATCATTCCAAGCGTCTTTGGATTGAGTATAGCCTCAAGGCGTTTAATCTGTCATAATAGTCCATTTCCTTTACCTCCGTAATATAAGAGGTGAAGCTTCTTTGCACTGCTTCCTGTCTATCCAGATCTTTCTGCTTATGTGGGATCCAGAGAGAGGGGGCAATAGTCAATGACTGGTTGGATTAGTTGTTTCCATAGAGTTACCATTGTTCTTTTATCTCTAGCCAGAAAGGGTCTCATAGTCCAAGAACACAGTCTTCTGCCACTGGACTCAACCTTAGCAATTTGTTCATGGAAAGAAGCATTGTTTTGCATTAGTACTCTTAGATCACGCAAGGCTTTCTTTTTCTTCTATAGCTGTGTGATTGCTAGAATTATACGATGCTTTCGTTTTAAGGTCAGAATTTTTTCCGTATCTCTGTAATTCAAATTTAGACTGAATTTCATATTGTTCTCACCAGCCCACTTGAAGGTTTCTTTCATATCAGTTTGAACCTCTTCTACATCACTCAAGTCATTGACAATACCTAGTACTCAGGTATCATCTGCGAAGAAAGAGACTGATGTATGTGGACCGCTTTGGCCCAGATTATTAGCCAATATTAAGAAAAGCAGTGGTCCAAGCACAGTGCCTTGTGGGACCCCACTAAGAACTTCCACTGGTGCAGAGGTTTCTCCATTCACTACCACACTTGGAGTTCTGCCTTTCAGGAAGATTTTGATCCATTTGTTAACATTCCCCTGGATACCGGCGTGATATAGTTTTGATAACAGTATACTGTGATCTACTTTGTCAAAAGCCTTGGCCAAATCAAGATGAATTACATCCACATTTGATCCATTACACAATGCATTTATTATTTCGTCATGGTGCTCCAGCAGTTGGGTCAACGTGCTCCTCTTACTTCTGAAACCATGTTGTTTGGAGTCGAACCATTTATTTTTTTCAAGAAAATTCACTATTCGTCCTTTCATTACTCTTTCAAATATTTTGACTACATATGATGTCAAAGAAATTGGTCTGTAATTTGATAGGCTTGTGAGGCTACCTCCTTTTGCTAGCTGGAAGATGACGGCATGTTTCATGGTCTGTGGGATATTGGAAGTGTCCAAAGACTTCTGCCACAACATTTGTAGTGCTCTTGACAGTACCTGGTTGCATTGTTTCAATAGAACAGCTGTGATGTCGTCTGGTCCGGATGCACTATTGCTACCTATGTCATCAATAGCTTTTGTAATTTCAGAGATATCAATGTTAAGATGGCAATGAAAATTCAGAGGCAACTTCAGGATTCGTATAAGTAAGAATTTTGATACTAAATACCCGTCTGTAATTCTCTCTCAACAACTCGCTCATCACTTTGTTTTCATCTACCAGTTGACCGGATTCATCAATTAATGGGCTAACTTTATAGGTTGAAAATTTGACTGCACAAGCAAAGAAAAATTTATAATTTTTCAATAGCTTTCTCTTCATTTTCTTTTCTCTCTTGATCATGTGAACCTTTTATCTGCTTTTCAATCAAGATGATGGCTTCTTGTTTTATGCGTCTAAAAGGGTATACTTTGTAGCAAAGTTTGTTTTGTTTTATCGCTCGCTTTTTCATGAGCAATTTCCTTTCTGAATAATACTTGCTTCTTTTGGGAATTTTTCTTTTTATTGGCATATGTTGTACATACACCTGCAACAGTATATCATCAAAGTTATTCTTTGCTTCCTCCACACTGTTTGCCTGATCAATGAGTTGTTTCCAATCAATATCGGACAGAGATTTGTGCATATTTACCCATTTTATATCTGCACTAAAGAAGTTCAGTGGCTGGAAAGTCATGTTCCCGGAGAAGATGGTATTTACAATGTTCCTTCTCAGTAGGTCAGCATCTAGACTTATTTCAATCACATTATGATCTGATAGTGCAGTTTTAGTTATTTTAATGTTTTTTATATACTCAACTGAGTTGAAAAACACTAGATCCAAGATATTGTTATTTCGTGTTGGCTTTTCAATAATTAGGGTAAGAAAATATCTAGCTATCTACTAATTTGAACAGTGTTTCAGCTTGATTTGTTGCAGCTTCGGTGTTACCTTTGACTATGATATAGCTACCAGATGCCGCCGCTTGATCAGTATTTAATCATGTGATGAATGGAAAATTGAAGTCACCACAGAGGAAGATTTTCAATTCAGTGATCAATGTTCGACATGTACGTTTGTAAGATTCCGAGCGCATCTTCAAAATGTACAAACTCGCAGTTTGGTGGTCTATACACTGTAATTATTATGGTTTTCAGCTTTTCAACTTTAACAGCAAGACACTCGCAGCAATCATTGGAAAACTTCAACTCTTCGTAGCTTCCAAGACACTCTTTCTCATAGACTCCAACACCACCACATTTCCTATTTGTGCGGTCACTTCTGAAAAATTGTAATTTTCATTATAGAGCTCAGCTGATTTAACATCTTCATTTAGGTGTCTCAGTCAAGCCAATGAAGAGTGAATCACTATCAGATAGAATATCTTGGATCAACTCTATTTGGCTATATTGGCTGGTGTTATGGAGGCTTTGTAAATTTGAGAGGCGACACTTTTTCAATTCATTGTGGTTGAATGTTTTTTGAGATCGTGTTTCCTCTATTGACTCAGTGTTGGCAGCTCTCTCACCAGTGGGAACTTTGGTTTGCTAGGGCAAAGTCGGAGACTCCAGAGTTTTTAAAAAAGAATTTTCCATCTGTGACTGGCCAGCACTGCAATGGTGATGGCCATGTACCGCTACAGATGGACTCACGCGGGCATCACCAAGAGGGCATCTGCCATCACAGGTAGGCCTGTACTGGTCACTGTAACGAGGGTGACCTCCCGTTGACGCCGCGAGTGGAACCTGTTGGGCACGGTTTTGGAAGCGTGTGTGGTGTAATCGAGGTTGTGTGATCCAACCTCTTTGGCCAACGTGGTTAATGTTTGGGTGTTGCTGTGGGTTGCTATGATTGGCATTTCCTTGTCTGCTGGCTGCAGTAGTTACATCTTGCTGGGGCTCCAGTGGATTTCTTGTTTTTCTAATATGCAGCCACTCACACATTTTTTGGTGCATTGCATATGACGATATGGGTCATTACATACCCTTGGATGGAATTTCTTACCGAGTTTATCACTTTTGAGACCATTCCTTCCCATTTCCATGAACTTATTGCAACGCTTTGGGGGGGGTAAAGCCACATCCATTCCCTGACACTCCATACTTGCACTTGTTTTTTAAAAAGAATGTGCAGTGTTTCAGGCTTTTCACTGTGGGTACTAGTTTTTGTTTCTACCCTCCTAAACCACGTTTATTTTCTTGATCACTATTACAGTTTTATTTCACCCAGGCTCACAAGCTGGGTGGGTGAAGCCACAGTCTTTCCTGACACTCCATACCTGCATTTGCTCTTCAAATAGAATCTGCAGAGTTTCTGTTTTTCACTTTTGGTAAATTATCTTCTATTTGCTCTCCCGTATCACTCTCATTTATCCTAACGCTATTTTCACTGGAATTTATCATACCAGTAAGATCTGTATCTACACCAATGTCACTCACCATATCACTGTTCTGGTCACTAGCGGCCATTTCTGTACCCTGACTGAAGTGGACAGTGAGGTAAACGTGACCATCAGCAGTTTTGGCAGTACTCTGCACACTAATTATTTGGTCCTTTTTCCCAGCCGTCTTGTTTTTAACATCAAAACAAGTCACACACCTGCTGCAAAACCATTCAAAATGATTTCCCTAAAATCCTGTAGCAAATCAGTCCAGCATCGGACTCTTTTGAACAAGAATTGCAGAAACATTCATCACATTCTGAGCAAACAATATCAACATTTTCCTGTCCTTCGCATGCGGTACACTTCCGTGATGCCTTCTTTACTTTCACACGGTGCGAATCTTCATTTTCTTCATTGTTGCAGCCTTTGCCATTAGGGCAATGAAATAGAAACGTTTCGTTTTTTGGATCACTAACACCTCTAGCAGCACATGACAGGTGAACAGAAAATGTTTAGCATATTTCACTCTTTTTCAAACTATTTCTGTTAGGACCTCGAGCTAAATTGGGGTCTCTGAAGCAGGCCGAGCACAAATCACTAGCCAGTTTGTTATGAAGGTAGTGGGAGTTTTGACACAATTCAGATTAGTACAGATATAGATACAGACACTAAGCCGCATCCCCCAGAAAGGGGGGTGGCCGACGGCAAGGCGCAACTCACACCCTCATACGCTCATACTCACACAACTTAGCCCTTTTGTGCTAAAGGGTCCGGCCGGTAGCCCCTCAACTTACATTCTGGGTCCCGAATGCACCGAGGAACCGTCGTCAGCAG
>SDVV010015426.1:0-14531 GCA_016164225.1 Gammarus roeselii | reverse complement strand
ATTCATCATGAACGTGTCTGGAAATCAACAATCCTGCAAGAAGAATATGTGTGGAGTCTTGACGTTTAATACAGCTTGTAAATTATTATGTAATTGTCAATAATAAAAAAAAAATTATAAATGTTTGTCAGTATCCCCCTAAAAAAAACATTCAGAGGACCAAGCACTGAAGTTGCAAAAGCATTGAAATGCTAATAACCTTATGTAAATAACCCGTTAACAGCATTCCGGCTGGCCGCGGTAAACCAGTTCCGGTACCCTCCGCCCCCCCGCCCTCCCCCGTTTCTGCGCTTCCCCGCGTACGAACCGGTTGAGTCAAGCTTGCATGCATCGCGTACTACCCCGAACTGCTCAATTATCCCTATGTATAATCCTTCAGTAGGCCGTCTTGTGCCCCTATTAACTACTTACGATCACACAGTTACACTTTTTATTGCGTCCATTGGAAGTTCTGTTGATATGCATTCCTGATTTTGCCAACTTATCAGTGCTTGTGAACAATTCTTCTTCTGGTGAATAATGCCAATGAATTGGAGCACTTCTACAGTACGATCACACAGTTACACTTTTTATTGCGTCCATTGGAACTTCTGTTGATATGCATACCTGATTTTGCCAACTTATCAGTGCTTGTGAACAATTATTCTTCTGGTGAATAATGCCAATGAATTGCAGCACTTCTACAGTACGATCACACAGTTACACTTTTTATTGCGTCCATTGGAAGTTCTGTTCATATGCATTCCTGATTTTGCCAACTTATCAGTGCTTATATTTTTTCTAGCATGAAAAAGATTACTGAGTTATGAAGTGCCAATGATTTTCGCGATCAATAATCGAAACGCCACAAAAATTCAATTTGTGTGCAGTAATCCGGTGGATACAATAACACCAATAAATAATGTAGTCACATTTCCCAGCCAATTGAGAACCTTCAATAAATGCAGAGCATAATCCTCGCCCCGTAACAGGTATGTGTTCGTGGAATGCTCCTCCCATCGCTCTCTCTCAGAGCAGGCTACTTCAACGGGTACAGCTCTGCTTGACTGACTTTATTTTAATTTCATTCCCACAGAGTAGTAGCCCTAATTGCGAATGATTGGATTGTCAGATGAACCCGATTGTTTGGATTGGATGACGCATGAATCTCTGGGACATGTTCAATGCCTGCAGGTATTAATGATTAAAAAGATACTCTTGTTAGATGATTGTAAGGTTGAGAGGTAAATCAAATGCATTATGACGCCACCCCTTAAACAATGATTGTTCAACTATCATTTTTTTGCATTATTCACAATCTTCCTAATAAGAGAGCAGGCATATAATCTGTGGATATCAGAAACCGATCACCTTTCCCACAACATCTGAATTACAAGTATTTCACTGTTGTTGGTATAACATTCCTTCAGACGACGTGTGCGTATCAGGCGTTCCAAATTGGGTCTTGCCGGAATGTTCGTCGCAGTATTTCATATATTGGTAACCCATAGATGAGAATGTTCCTTCCCAATGGATGAAAATAGTTGAATCTTATTACCTACAAATTACATGTCACGACCTCTCAACCTTGAGCGATCAGGTCCGAACACATTGCAGAATAGGTTAACAAATCATTTATTTGGGGTTTAATTATTCACTTTAGTTTGAAATCCAATAGTACATTCATGACCAAAGTTATAACTAGTAGTTTCCAGATGTCAATCAATACTATCTTCATAGATTTTAACACTCATTAGTTGAATCCCATTAGTTGAAATCCCCGTCATGTTTCCGGAAGGGCTGGTACTTATGCTCAGCTTCAAGTGAGATGTTCGCTACCGGTCACTCACGGGTTCATTCATTCAGTTACATGATGTGATGAAATCAAATAGTTCCTGCCCCATCATCATATGTGTTGTAAATTTGTGTACCCATCATCAAATGCACCTCAAAATTGTGTACCCCCCCTCATTTATATGTTTAATGTGTGTATATCTACGTATAGACCTGTGGCGGTACAATAACACCATTCCGCTCGTACATGAGCTCTCAAACTCACATAGGCCCATTTACACACCAACATCCTCTGATACACGTATTTGACGGACGATATGAATTAAAACTGCCTACACGCTGTGATGAACTCTGCATTGCCATCGACTCTGACCTGATAGCCTCCGCCTATCATTACACGCACTCCATATTGATTGTGCATATTTAATCATTTTATTGTTCAATTGTCATTCTACGCGTAGAGTGCAGATGCATGTATTGTTTTATGCGTAATCTAGATGTATATCTTTTTTTTTGTGCATAAGTATGTACTCAGTTACCGTGCTACAAAGGTACCGCAGCGGTTTGTGCATGAATGCATTTTTTTCCCTTATTTGTTTGTTATGCCAGTAGTTCTTCAACTCACATGGACCGACTCATGCCGTCGCATCCTTTGCAATTCAATTATTTAGGCTGTTAGTCTGAATTAAAAATTCCTCCTAATTACTGTGTAGAAGATTCCAATATCAAATAGCAACACCTTGTTTCATCAGGATATAATGCATCCATGTTGTGTACCTCAAACCTATCTTGATAGCCCTTCCGTCATGACACGTTACAGAGAGCTTATTGTTCCACGAGAATAGGACACCACTCGTGTACAAAGATTCTTTGTATTTTATTTCATATCAAAATAATGCTATTTTCTCTATTTTTGGTTTTGTCTGTGACTCTCTGTCTCACATAAACCCACTCATACCGTCGCATTCATTGCTACACACTGAATTTGGCTGTACAGCTGAATTTGCAATTCTCACCCTTGCTGATTGTTATATAGAAGATCCAAATGTCAGATCGCAACACCTTATGTCAACAGGAGACAGTGCATGGATGTTGTGCACATTGCAACTTATCACGATAGCTTTCACGTCGTGACATGTTTCGGAAGGAGTCGTTTTTCCTGTAAGATGCCTCCCCCCCGCTCGCCCACAGCTCCAGTTACTCAGTTCCAAGTTCTTAGCTTCCCATTTTACCCATTTTCGATTCGCTATGTACAAATTTATCGTGCCAAAAGAAGAACTCTCCAGCTGTGTATGGATAACTGTTCGATTATTAATTGATTTAGTGGCACTGTAACACACATCGGCCCACACAAACCTTGACAACCCCTCCTAACCAATGAATTTGGTGGATCGTCAGAATTAGGAACTACTACTAATTGTGTTATACTTTGTTCCTTTGTCTGATGTCCATATTACGTATCATTTGAATATAGTGTAAATTCGTTGTGTACTTCAAACTTTGATCAATATTTATTTGGTCGTGACATGCTCCGGAAAGGTTGTGCAAGCACTTATGTTCAGCTATGGAAGCAAGATGTTGTTATCGTCATAATCGGTCTCATTTACTCGGTTACACGTTGTTATGAACTCTACAAGGTCACTCAATCTAATTTGATTTGTTTTCCTGATCATCGTACTTATCTTTAGGTTTATTGTGTATATATTATGTACAGGGTTATTGTGCAGTGAGGAATACCATCTCGTTTTGTGATATAATTACGATTTCATCATCATTATCATTATTATTGACGAGGTCGTTATTAATGATCATTATTAATGACCAGGCACAATTTTGTTGGCGCTTGCAAGTCAGACTGCATTATTTTCTAAGAAACGAAAGAATGCAGTCTTCTCTAAACAACAGTTAATTATTTTTTGGACGATAACGCTTCTATTTCTGTCTAGATACAATGATTCCAGCCGCCATAACAAACCAGGTTTGTCAACACTCTATGGCAGTTTAACGCAAGTCGGCCGAGTCGGCCCTGCCTTTGCCGTCGCCGCTACCGCCTGCTCAAGGAATCGATCCCGGAGACGTGGTCAAGAATTTTGAGCAGGCTATAAAATGACATGCGAACGAAATTTTCTCAACCGGAATTTATAATGATAATAAATTTATATTTGAAGTGTCCGGAAAACGTTCCCTCTGAGATCTGATGGTTTGACATGTATGCCATATTTGTACAATTGTCGTATTTTTCAAAATTATTTAGTGTATTCAAAACCATGCGATGAAACAGAAAAATATGATGCAATTTATCACCCAGCCATTGCAGTGAAATAGGATATATTTAGTATCCACAGTGATGGGTTTAGAATTTACGAGTTTAAAATATATCCAGGTATAAAGTCAGGTGAACAAACTACATGAAAATCATAATACCAAGTCTGCTCTGATGCAAAGATATTCTTCTTAAGTATATTTGAAACTATAACTTATGACTGAGGGTAGTGAATTATAATTTGCTTCCCTTAGTCGTAAGTTGGGCGAAAAATGTGTGTTGCGTGCGCCGTGTGGGCGGATGTAGAAGAAAAGGTTACGAGTGGTGGAACTATGAGGTTAAACTGGCGGTGGTGCTGAAGAGAAGAGCCTTTGAGGTGTGCTTGCACGCTAGGTTCGTGGTGGCCAAGGACAACTTTAAACAGAAATGAAAAGAGGTGAAGTGGGTGGTGAGGAGAGCTAAGAGGGACGCTGATGCTGGGTGTGATAGGCACATGTGTCAGAGTTTTGAAGAGAATAAAAAGATGTTATGATAAGAGGTGAAGAGGGTGAGAAAAGGAGACACCGGGAATGAGGAGGCGGTGAAAGATATGCGTGGCCGGTTGTTGATGGAGAGTGGTGTTGTCAGGAAAAGGTGGGTAGAGTATTTTGACGAGTTTTTGAATGTTAAAGATTTCACAGTGACTGACATTGTTGCGGTGGTAGAGCATAGATGCCAATTTTGGAAGCGAAATATGTTGCCAGCATTACTAAGGAAGAGGTGCAGCAGGCGGTAGAGGTGATACAAGCTGGGAACGCCCCTGTTTTGGACTGCGTTGCGAATAGCTGGTGATGCATCTGAAATTGTGTTTTGTGCCGGGCGTGGAGCCGATTGAGTGATGCATCGCTTGTTTTGTTCCGCTGCGTAATGACAAAGAGAGTAGTAATGAATGCTGCAACTTGGGAGGTATCAGTTTGTTATGTGTTGTCGGTAATTTGTACGGGATTAGGGACAGTACGATCGGTGCGATTGGCTAGGAACAGTGCGGCTTCAAGAGTTATTCAGGGTATGCCGATCAGATTTTTGCTGTGAGACAAGTCTGTGAGGAGTATCATGGGACGATGAAGGAATTGTTTTGCTCTTCGCTTAGCTGGAAATGTCTACGATAGGTCGGAGTGGGCGATAATCTCTTGGAAGCTGTTCACAGTTTCTCTTTTCTCAGCAGAGCATGTGTCCGGGTGGAGAGTGAGGTGAGTTCTTCGTTCACAGTGACAGAGGGACTGAGCCAAAGTTACGATGTCTCACTGGCTGTTCAATCAAACCATGGATGAAGGGGCCAGGGAGTGAAATGAGTCCAGGTTTAGACCTGTGGAATCAGTTACTCTTTGCAAATGATACGGCACTAACAGCCAATTTTTTAGAAGTTATGTAGGCGAGTGTTGGAGTTTGGTAGTGAGTGTGAAAGGAGGAAGTTGCGTGTTAACATGTGCGAAATATCGATGGGGGGAGAATTTTTGTCCTGTTGAATGAAGAGTTATTTAGGAATGTTTGGTGTTTTAAGTACCTGTGCTCTCATGTGGAGAAGATTGTAATAGGGAAACTGAGGTATAATTACGATTGAAAGAAGAATGGAAAGAGTTGGGTGCACTGAAGAGTATAATGAGCTGTAGGACGTTGGGAATGGAAGCAAACAGAAGATTGTATGAGGGGAAGTTGTTCCAACTGTACTATATGGGGGTGAGATGGAATGTAGTGAAGCTGGGAGATAGGATCAATAATGACGTTGTTCGAATAAGAACAATGATGATGAAAAAGTTAGGTGACTGAGTAGATTCACGTGTCCTAAGATGGTTCGGTCAAATGGTGAAAATGGGTGATGGGAGATTTTTGATATGGTGATGAAAACGGAGGTGAGTATACGTAGTGATAAAGGTATACAGAAATTTGCGTGGATGGATAGCGTGAAACACCCGTTAGGATGGAGAGACATAAGTGTGGAGGCAGCGAGAGAGAATGCAATGGATAGGGGTGAGTGGAGAATGGTTGTGGATGGATGAATTTCACGCTGCCCTGATGTGTTTTCCCGCTACTGGCGTCTAATTGAGAAATGTTTTGATCGTGGGACGGGGAAGGGTCCGGCTACTATGAAGCAGCAGAGGTACAGTTAAAGCTGTCGGCCCCTGTTGCTGAAACTGATCTCAGACCCCTCTCCTGAACCGGAATGCGTGTTTCGGGGTATCCTCGCCGGCCAATTGAGAGTGTGAGGTTTGCCTTGCCGTCGGCCACGCCCCCTTTCTTGGGGATGCGGCCTAGAGTCTGTATCTGTATCTGTGAAAGGGACGTTATCTTCCCAGTCACCTGTTTTATCTACTATTTCCCTGAACAACTTCGTTTCACCGAATTTAGAAGTGATTTGCCTTTTAATTGAATGGGTGTTAGGAAGGGTCATCTTCTTTTTGAAAATATCATAACCTGCACTTAGTCGACATTTAGAGTCAACTCATCAGATGTGAACAAGTTCGAAATGTTGACTAATTGATTATTTATTTCACTAGAAAAGAACGACATGTCTCTAGTATTTGAAGTATCATTAACGTACATGAAGAAGAGAGAAGTTAGAAGGACCGGTCATTGTGGTATGTCATATCAAACGAATTATCTTTTAGTCAAATTCTGAAAATGGAACTAACACCATTTAGCATTACTTCGCTACCAAATTGTCATGGTTCACACAATTAAAGGCTTTGGAGACCCATGTTATTTGCAGTAAGGACGATTTTTCCACAATCTATGCCATCACTAACATATCCAATGAATTTTTATATAACATGTTCCATGATCTAATGAGGAAAAAATTTCATTCATTACTGGTATTTCAAGAAATTTATGCGCATAAACATATAATATACAATGTAAGTTTAAATCATTTTACTTTTTCCGGCAGTGCTACGGATTTTGCATATTCCATGTTTGTATCCCATTCAAATGCCGTCCAGGCTCGTATATTGCCTGTAATAACAATAATCTTTTCCTTTAATGACTGACCGAAGATTTACAATTGGATTCAAACACGAGATGTTGAGGTTAGACTAACACCTTTTCCATTTTTGAAACCAGAATTATTCACCCAGTTTTGGTGCATTATATTTTCTTGATGGGGCATTGCCTGGCTAGAATAAACGTATATCCTTACGCAAAGACAAAGACTGGTCATCCGACCAAGGTATATGGAACTTGGCAAGTAGCTAACAATAAGAATTCATGAAGCCCAACACACGGGAAGCCTTCACACTCTTCAATTCAAAATATAAAGAAATGTATTTATAGATCCATTTCCACGGCATCCAATTTTCTCCTATTTGTAGTAAAAGTTTCTTCTGTTTTCCACCGGAGCTCCAACTTGTGGTCACTGAGTTATTCCTCTTAACCTGTGTTCCGTACTTAATGGATGCTATTCACGACGAGACGCGATTGTTTCGTCGAAGCGCAAAACCTTAAATGAGTTGGTTATGCTTGTTTGTGAAACGCCAGGGATATCATGAGTCAATAATCTTGTGGAAAAGGCTTTCATAAACAAGCTCAACGTTCATTCGTCGCAGTCTTCTGAATTGAGACTTCCCGGTTTCTCTCCACTTTCTTGCCACAACGAATGCATGCGTCACGACCTATTTTATTGGGCTATTGCTGGAGTGGTTTGAGCAGAAACCAGCTTATCCCGAATATTATCATGTTATGTATTGCCAAAATGTGATTATATAAAAATTGTATCGTAATTCGGCAACAGCAACAACTTACTTTGAGTCATCACCCAAAATAAGTCACGGTCCAAAAATTTGCGGACTGTTATACATAACTGTTAGTTTCCTTTCACAGACTACAGATCATATAAGGCCAACAAATATATTTTCTCTTCTATTGTTGTAACGACAATTTTTTTATTTATCACGTTTTTAGGCTCTGACACATTAAAAGTCATCGATTCAAAGATAGTAGTACAGAAGGCATGTGTATCATCGCTACAACACGTTTGAATGCTATCTTCGATGTAGCTTCACTTGTAGAGAAGGAAAGTCATAATAATTGTTACATTGAGTACGAGTTCATAGGAATGCATCGATACTTCTTAAAACGATGCTTTATAATTTTTTTAATAATTATAATAAATAACCGTCTACAAATTTCGGTACCGCTGGTATTTTCTAAAAGTTGTGCTGTTGCCGCTATCGCCGGTTATTTTTTTCGATAGTGGCGCTACTGGTATTGGCGGAACTTTAAAAATAACCGCCTGCCCACATCTGGCTCTTGGTGATGTGTTGCGCTTTTTTTAATTTTAGTGATCGCTAGTCAAACTAATACAAGTCAGAAATGCAGATTTGCAATCAGATTAAATATCATCTATCGATTTGACAACTAAACTCTGTGAATATATTGTAACATACACCACTTACAAAGAACGAACATTAGTAAAGTATCTGATTGATTGTTATACGGTATCTGCTATCGGTATTGACATTGATCGAAATTTCAGTACCGGAATTGGGCATCTAAAATGCCATCTGTGCATCTCCAGTTGATATTGACCGTTATGCAATCCATCATTACCATCAACTTATTCAACTAATTATATTGTTGGTAATCTGGGGAATATCCCCATTGACTCGCTCAGAAATTTAATGAGTTCACCCTTCATTTTATCATGGGGGTCCCGGATTGGATTTATACAATAGTGATTGATTGCGTTACCCGACTGATTGTTGTGATACTTGTTCCAAATCGAAGGAGAGAAAACACATGCAGGTGTCAGTCATAAACCATGTTTGGGGTGGCAGGGTTTGTTACCCAATAACTCTCGATGATAAAGAGTTCTGGTGATCCTTGAAACACGCGGGGCAATTCGAACAAAGGGTTGCTGTGATGGGAATGATGCAATCGTATGTCAGGGCTTCGTGGACGAAGACTGGCGTGGCATGACTTCTATTTTTTGAGCAATTCATTTATGTCCAAGGTTAAAATTACCATAAGTCCCCGCGTTTCAGATATTTTGTGTGAGACTGTATATGGTGTTACGAACAAAAAGTGATACTATTACCTGTGTGGGATACGAAACTGGCAATTCCGTTATGACAAATATAACCACACTAAGTGTAAGAAGTATTCTGTGTTTTTTATGTCCAACGTTGGGTGATAGGAAACGAAATTGAAGAAGATTATTGAAAAAAAAAATATTTATTTATTTTCATGCCAATTCTACAGAATCGTGAAATAGGACACTATTTCTGTAAATGAATTTCAGCAGCTTCATGTTGTACGCGGTGTATTTTAGAGGTCGAAGGAGCAACAACCGAAAACAAGAGCTATCTCGAAGCCTGTATAGACCAATGTCTAAACATGATCCCCATCATTCCACGTTTCTGTTCGCATGTTCAGCTGGGGCGGGAAAGTTAGTCATCGCACTATTTATGAGCCTGTAATTGAAGGAGTAAACAGCGCTCTGCATTTGACGCGCGTAGGTTCCGGAGCGAGAAAAGAAGAGTGGGTCCGAAACCAATTACCCAGCTCCCTGAATCAACGAGGAAGGCGTAAAAGGGAGGGTGTAGTGGCGACGGACACTGAGTGGCGGGGACTGGTGAGCAGTGGCTATGTAACCAAACGGTCTGAATAGAACTGCTTAGGATCGGCGGCATAGGGCAACGACTTTGGATTGATGGCTTTGGTGCTGAGGAATGTCGAGGCCAGGAATGGGGATCAAAATGGGACACTAGGAATTACAAAACTTATTAACAAACCAAACCGAAAAAGGATTTTGACTGGCAAAACTCATAACATTGATATCATTAACGAAGAGACTGTCTGATCATCCAAGGGTGTTTTGTCTCTGAATGAATTTTAGTATCATTATTACGTAGGAAAATATATTTATTGGCATCCCTGATGCCAAATTTTCCATGTGGAACACGACATTTCTTTCAATGTCATTGCATGGACGGAAGATTGAATGCACACTATAATCTAAACACAACGACCGAATATAACTGAATTCAAAGTGCTATACAGAGTGGCCATAAAGAGAATCAAGAAAGTATGACAGTCGGCGAAAGTTTAAAAAATGTAAATCTGAAGTTTCAGTGCATTTCGAGGTACAGTTTCTTGTATCAAACACTCGGAAAGGTTTCCACTTTTGTTATATTTTCCTCATATTTCCACTTTCCAAAACCAATCTTGATTGCACAGTTGGACTGTTTTAAGAACAACACCAGGATTTCTTGAAATATAGTCAAGTTTCCCTTTTCATAGCAGTGACCGTTGTTCGCCATCCTAAGCATGCAAAGAAGTGCTCACTCTCACATCCAATACGTCAAGAGCCAAATTCACAGGATCTTTTTTTACCTATGGAAAGCATTCCCTTTCATTGCTATTGCTGGGATCCGCAGTGATGGAGGAACTCTTGCGTGTCGGTCATCCTTCATGCAATAGCTACTGAGGTCTCTCAGGAGACGTTATTGTAAGAAGAACTCCATTCTCTCGTCGCCTTTTACTTGCAAAATAGGATAATAGTATTGAGTTTGCCAATATATTCATGTCTGCATGAGTTTTAGGCAAATATGAGAACATTGGTGTTGGCCTGGTACGGAAAGCGTGTGTTGTAAATTAGTCTTTCCCATCAGTGGAATCACATAATTTATCAACATAGTTTTCATATTTTTACATATTTTTATGTTACTTGTCCCGTCTTCAAGCAAATACTTGCGCTGACTCGGGTCATTAATATACAATTGAATTGAAGATTCAACGATGCTAAGCTCCTTCCGAAGAGTTCACCTCGGCCTGACCTGTATCTCTATTCACCGAACAGTGAAGAAAATGAACTTAATTTATAGACTGTCTGATGACGGTGTCTTTTTGGCTACGGGTATATTAATGCTCAATGGAGCTGCGTGCAGCAAGCCTGCATATATTCGAGACAAAGAGATAATGAAGTACGTGATTATATTGTCACCTTCTCCTGGACCATGTCATGGTTCATAAATGATTCGATTAATTCATTGCAGTCTTCTTCTTCATTTTTCAACAAAGCGGTACTTTGAAACTTGCGACTTAGAGACCGATGTTAGTTTTTTTTATCTTTGAATATTACAAATGGGTATTGGGACCTTGACTAGTTTAAAATCATTTGAACATGACAGGAACCAATCGATACCAATAATGGTAATGACAGACTGCAAGTGAACGAGGACCCATTAAATGTCCAGGGCCCCGCAGTGGATGACGTTTGACCAGGTGCAGATACTTAAACGAGGCCAAATCCCTCAGTAAGGGGGGTGGCCGACGGCAAAGCGCATCTAATACCCCAATCAAAGACTCACACGCACTCAAATTTAGCCATTTGGCGCGAAAGGGTCCGGTCAGGTGACCCAGCAACTCACACTTCGAGTCAAGAGTGAGGTCCGAGATCAGTGTCAGCAGCAGGGCTCGTCAGTATGACTGGTTTACTCCTGCCCACCATATTAACCGGTCCCTCTCCCACTCACGACCAACCCGTTCCTCAACGAGACACAAAGAGTAGAAAAGCACAGCAGGGCTGAGTTAAAACTCTTTCATTCACAACCATACTACACACACGCCTCTCCTTTGCATGCTGTATCGCTACCTCCGCACTTCTATCTCTTCATCATGTCACTTGTTTCACGCCATCCATCAACCCAATTTTCGTTCTACCTCTAATCCCACGTTCGCTCACCGCCGCTTCCATCACCCTTTCATTAATTTCCAATCCTTTGTCACCGTCATGTGCTTAAACCCTCGCAGAGCACGTAAATCTACTCTATCCTCTAACTTCTTCACAATCCCCGTTCTAATTCAAACAACGTCGTCATTGATCCAACCTCTCGCGTCACTCCATCCAAGCACATCAAGCAATTCATTTCAAAAACAATCAACCTTCTTCTCTCTCCTGGGTTCAACCCCAAGTCTCAGTTCCGTAGAGCGCAGTTGGGAGAGCGACTCCCATGTACAACCATTTATTTGTTTCCATACCCAGCGTCCAACAGCTCAGTACACTCTCAAGTGCAATCAACACTTTAAGCCATTCCTCCACTCGCGACCGCAGTTTCCACGAATTCAGTCTTCTCCACATGAGAGCCCAAGTACGTAAAACATTGAACGTCCATCAACAACTCTCCATTTAGAAGCACACTAATCCTGCTCGCACCGACATCCCTCGGGCGTCTCATTACTTTACTTTTAGCCAAGTTAATTGGCAGGTTCCTCTTCTCACACACTCTATCAAACTCCGACACTAGCCTACACATCTTCTCCGAATTTGTCACAAGTGCTGTATCATCCTCAAACAGTGACGGACTCAACTGCTAACTCCACCCATTTGCACCCAAAAACTCTAAGCTTTGACTTATCACACTCGCGTTTACATCCCTGACATTGTAGAGATCGAACCGACTGGGAGACATAACGCAGCCGATTATCGGTCCAACTATCACTGAACCACTCACTAACGTCGCTCCTACTCTGACACATGCACAATAATTGCTATGCATGGATAAATAGTCAACGAAGAGGTGCAGCAAATTTGTATTAAAGTGAGGTCAAGGGAATTGATAATGATAAACGTAAATCTAGCAAAACGCTTGCTTCCCGTGACTCGTAAAACACAGTAGATTAATTTTGTAAATGCCTCAAGTGATGGCAGTTTATTTTTTTTTCAAGATTTCGAAGGGGTTATCATTTTGCCTTGAACGATTCCAATATTGCCTTTAGGATTAAAATGACTTTCTGGTTGCATTGCAGCCACCATGTCTAGATTAAAAATCCACCCATGCAAGGCATACTGGACGTCGGTTGAAATATCATAACAATGTATGGTATGGCCTGATTGGCAGTTATATAGTCTGCTATAAAACTTTTATTAAAACTACTACCTGCGTCGGTCCCATTCATGTAATCTCTCAAGTCCGATAGCTTATTCAAGAAAGTTTTCCATAAAAAATCGTATTGCCATAATATTTTTTTAATATCCTAAATTTAGATAACTTCTCTTACTTGATGTCATCAATCGATTCAGCACTTTCGAAGCTTATACCTATCTCATTGTTTACAAGTGTTTACAATAATATGGGATGTTCTTCGTTTGTAACAATAAATTTGTACTTAGTAAGTCTAAAGTAGGTAAAATGACAAGCTTAGAACTTGTAACTTAGTAGTTGGAGCTGTGTGCGAGCGGTAGGGAGCCATTTTACTATCATAGCTGGACATACGAATAGGACTATTGCCTAAACATGTCATGACAAGAGAGCTATAGGGTAAGTTGTGATGTACACAGTAAATATGCACTGTATCCTGTTGACATATGGTGTTGCAATTTAACGAGGGGATCATTTATTTGACAATTAGTTAGATTGAGGATTGTTAATGCAGCAGTACAGCGCTTAATTTATTGGGTAGCAAAGAATGCGATAGTAGAGTATACAGTATAACGTCTAAACGCGGATTAGTGGAGGATTATAGATAGGGCTTAATTAGCGGCGAGTCACCCGCAATGCATGCAACCTTGGCCTCGAGCGGCCGTACGGGGGTTCGCGCAGAAACGGGGAACGGGGAGGAGGGGGTCGTAGGGTAGAACGGGAGTCAGCGAACGGAAAGCTTATCCATGTTAACAGGTTATATATTTAATAAGGGTATTAGCAATTTCAATGCGTGGAGGGATTGTTGCAACTTCGTTGCATTTATACATGTTCAATGCTATGTCCTCTGAATGTTCTTTGAGGCGGTATTGATAAACATGCATTTATAAGAATTTTATTGAAAATAAACTGTATATAGTATTATATATTGAAAAGCCCCACTTTCCGGACACCTTCATGATTCATTTTCAACCTCGATATCATTTTCTACGTTGTTCGATATTGATCAATTTTACATGTGGCATAGATTCAATTAGTTTATTGTTATTTTTTATACGATCGTTTTAATCAGAACCCTTGCGCTAAGCTTTACTTACTGCTTCAGTAACTCCTCCATTCGTTTTTCTTCGTAACCTATCTGATGAAAGAAAATAGATACAAAATTTACGGATGAGTGAATCATATGTTCACTGTTGAATTTTGATCTTCATTGGAATCTGTTGGTTGTTTATACAATTTAGGATATATTACGTGTGTATCGGCAATATAGAACATTATTTCAGACATAATTTAGACACATGTTGTTCATTTTAGTGTTTTATATATCTTCTTTCATCCTGAAACAATATTTGACGTGGTTATTATAGAAATAGAACAGACGATTTGTTACAAACTTGGTATAGCTGTTAGGTTATTGAATGTTTATTGTAGGACCATTCTTCAATATTTAGGAGGAGTTAGAGAGTCCCCTAGGCTAGAACCTCGTTCTGTTTATCCCTGTTTGTGTAAATAGACCGATTTACTAGGATGGATACCATAATGTATTGCACTTTTTATTGTGAATTAGAGGAGAGTAGAGCATCTTTTTTAGCTATTCATAT
>SDVV010015425.1:0-14531 GCA_016164225.1 Gammarus roeselii | reverse complement strand
TGCTCGTTTCATATACAAAACACATCCGAATTCCATAAATTTAGCTTAGTTGGAGTTAGCATAAACGAACAGCGCACATTTAGAAACTGAAGGAAAATTGTTTATCATTCTGCCTCACAATTCAGTCATTTTACTACAATATTTTCCCTTCGCTCCTCCTACAAAACAATATTTCATCATCCCCGTTCCAGAAATAGAAGCCATATGGAGTATCATTTTTTTAACGGAAGTTATATTGCATGCAAATACGTTCATGGAAATGGAAATATAAATCTTTCTCATAATATCTTTACAATAAAAATTCCAACACTGATTCATATATAATACTGTTTGTTCTATTTCAGTGACGGTGAATTGAGAACTGAGTAAAAATTCACCGCATGTCTTCCATGACGAGGAAAATGAATGGAAATGCTTCTGTCAAACCGCTCTCCTGGAACGGGATCAGTAGTTTGCGGGCACTGGGGATGCCGACGAAAAGTAGAAATATCGGTTTACGCCTCATTTAAATTAAAAAAAAAATGATATTTTAACATTGTGATTGCCTTATAACATGCAAAGTCAAAGATGCACTCTTCTTATGTGCACTAACAATTTGAAAGTTGTTTCAGAATTGATCTTGCCCAATCTTCTGATTGCCCAATTCAGAAAATTGGGCAATATATCACTGTATCAGTAGAAGTGTGATTGTAAGTGGAAACAACTTGTACATAGCGTATTCAACTTCAGTATGATTATCTGTGCGCTACTAATTGTAGAGATTTTTTAAATTAAAATATTTCCAACTCAATGACGCGAGGGACGACTCCACCAGCTGTTTACACTTTATTGGTAAAATAAATATATCCCAACACGGACTGCTTTACTCACTCTTCCGAGCCCTTCATGTCAACGAATAACGAAAGGGAGTTGGAAGATACTATTTTTTATTATCATTTTATGATAATTTATCTTCATCGATCTTAGCAGAGCAATGACACTCACCGTAGCCGCGATCGTCGGCGAGATATGTGGTTATGACAGCCTTTAACTCATGAGGTATTTAGAAAACAAAGTACTTATACGATTATTATTCCATAGGTGTTGAATAATATTAATTTCATTTGGGAAAAATTGCCTCCGTAACTAACAAGAGAGAAGTTATCTGGATTCTTTCGTTGGTAATTTATTTTAAACCTCATGATGCAGTGAAAGGTACTCAATCGCAGGAGGAGGCGGTCGGTCCCTTTCAATCACCGGAAACTGAGCAAAGTTCTCCAGATTCGATCAATCTCACATTAATGAATAGGAAGATTATATGAATCTTTTTGTTGCGAGCGAATTTGCCGACTGTGTCCAGATAACTTCACGCTCGTCGTAACTAAGTCCTGACCCACGCTTGGACGTGTCCATGGCAAACGAATATGCAAGTAATTAATTTTCAAGAGGAGACCATGCTAAACATGTTGGCCCGTATCACAACAACTCGCAACAATGCGACTAATGTTTCTGATGAAGCTGTTATCCCTAGTCTCGTCACAGAAAGCTGTTATCCCTAGTCTCGTCACAGAAAGCTGTTATCCCTAGTCTCGTCACAGAAAGCTGTTATCCCTAGTCTCGTCACAGAAAGCTGTTATCCCTAGTCTTGTCACAGGATGAAGCGAGCTAAGGTAGTGACATCTCGGTTGTTACCTACACATCTTCATGATGCCTCACCGAGTTATGTCAAAAAAAAGGCAGACACACATGTGTCGAGAGTTGTTACACTATTAGGAACTGCCCTACTTTATCATTGAAATTTAACTATAAATCCAGGTACTTTATCCGATAACAAGCAATTAGTGAGACAGCATGAACAATTATTTCATCGACAGTAGACAATCCATGCCTTCACTGCTGGAATCCTTCACTCTTTGTGTCGTCAGGGTCTATATTTGCTGGCAGTGACAAACGGCGGTGCTCTGCTGCTTCAGTGGTCAGGCTGGTCGCTGAGGCGATCACAGGTCATCCCTGACCCTGCAGGATGAAAGGATGCAAACGAACCCGTCCTCGTAACGAAGGAATAACGGAGAACCTGATCAAAGCAGAGTGAACTCTGATGAACAGCGGACACTGCAGAGTTGCATAACTCCAACCGCCCTAGCAATGCCTAAGTAAACTTATGAAAATGATCACCCATGTCTATCCTATGCTATACTAACACGCAAATACCTTAGGATACATCGACTACAATTCTACAATAAATGATTGATTCCAGTCTATTTCAACGCCTCCAAAAATAACTAGGAGGAAAAATGTATGACGTGCATTGAATATTGGCCTTCTCATAGATTGATGTAATTTCAATATCAGACGACAAGTTTGTTTTTGAAGTTTTGTTAATGATGCAGGAATTAGGGTTTATAAATAATTTAGTCGTTGACATATCACATAAAACTCACAACACGCAGAAAATAATTATGAGCCATGTCTTCATCAGCGTGAGCTGTTCTGAGGAAAGCATTTGATCATCATTTGAATAATAGCGATCATTTATGTGTTCATCCAGTCGCACCCCAAACACCGAGACTTCTCCTTTTGAAGCAAAGTCAATGGGCCAATGCTTGCCCAGTGGGACTTTGAAGACAATGCGCACCAGGACAATAATACTCTACTTTCCATAGGGTCTCTTGAAGCTCTCGTTTGACGCCAGTCGGCTTAGACTGGAACGGGCCTGCCTGAACACAATGGGTGGCGGAGCCAACAGTCAAATGGTGGATCGGGTCGTAGGGCCGCGGTGAACAGCAACACAAAACATTGTTCAGGGGGTCAAAATGCCAGTTTTTCAGAAACAAATCTCATGAACGTACAATCAATAAAAAAGTGTATAACTGCACATAAGAAACATGTATGAAACTTGCGTGTATAAACAGAACACAGACAGAAACAGAAAGATTGTTCGATCTGACATAGTGACACTGGAAACGGTGTTGTTGTTGAAATAACGCTGTCCCTTATTTTATTAGTTTATCGGATGTTAAACCGACAATCACAAACCATTGACCGCGAAGACACCTTCCAACGTAATCACACACTTCACCGTACACCCTTCAACGGGAACATACCTTCAAGACGATCACACACTTCAACGCGATCACACCCCTCAATGCGATCATACCCTTCCCGCGATCACACACTTACCTAATCACACTCTATAACGCGATCACACCCTTCAGCGCGATCATACCCTTCACCGCGATCACATCCTTCAACCTAATCCCGCCCTATAACATGTCCACACCCCTCAATGCGATCAAACCCTTCACCGCGATCACATCCTTCAACCTAATCACGCCCTATAACATGACCACACTCTCATCGCGCAGACATAAGTACGAGTCGCATGCACGAATTTAATTTGTTTCGCTAAATATTTGTTTGGTTAATCAGTAGGACATAAAAGATTCTTGAAAGAGCCCCCGAGACAATGAGTCATGCTTTGGCAAGGTCAACTTTGGTATACACGAGCCACGCGCTTTCGGGAGTGGAGGTAATCATTAACACACGATCATAACATCAGATTTCCCTTCCCAGGCAACTCTTCCTACCCCGAGTAATTTGGCAATATCCGAATCTGTGAGCACAACCAGCTTGGCCAGACAAGGCGTCTGCTGGAGTGGTAGCGACATTAACCGTGGATATGACTAACTTTAAAGCCAATGCACTTTCATGAAACGGCGCGCCTACCAGTACATGGCGCTTTATTGACTATGACCCTGAAAATGATTCTCAATACCACCATAGCAGAAGGGTCCCAAAACTGTCCAGAGTGGGTCACTGAAGGTTCTAGCTCAATAACTCACTAATAACAATACATTCCAAGAAATATAGAATCTAGATCCAACAGAAATGCAATTCATACCTAGATGAATGCATTTCTGTTGTAATTATTAGCTGGGTAATTACAACCTAGATGAATGCATTTCCGTTGTAATTATTGGCTGGATAATTACAACCTAGATGAATGCATTTCTGTTGTAATTATTGGCTGGATAATTACTATCTAGATGAATGCATTTCCGTTGTAATTATTGACTGGATAATTACAACCTAGATGAATGCACTTCTGTTGTAATTATTGGCTGAATATTTACAACCTAGATGAATGTATTTTTGTTGTAATTATTACCTGGATATTTGCAACCTAGATGAATGCATTCATGTTGTAATTATTAGCTGGATATTTAGAACCTAAATGAATGCATTTCTGTTGTAATTATTGGCTGGATAATTGCAACCTAGATAAATGCTTTTCTGCTGTAATTAGTGGCAATTAAGGTCCACTGGATGCCTGACTGGATGGCTGTTACGAATTAAACCTTTATTGCATTATCATGTTTCTTTATGATGAGTACACAATAGAGGATACAAAATAAGTATCACATTTATTTTGAATGAGATATCAATTCGCCTGAGGACGCATCAAACCATCAATTGCCTATGGCACGGGGGATGTGAACACACTTAAGTATGAATTATTACATCAGTGTATAGGTTTCAATTATTTTCGTTTGTTCATAAGTTTTATTCAAATTAGGAATCGGTCACTCGGGAATACTCTCGAATAAACGTATAATGTTTAAATGATTAAACAATCCTTCCTTAAGTGCGAACGAGTGTTAAGCGAGCATCAACTGATAAATGTATCAACTTTACTCTCGCATGGGTTTATGCTATTCCTAAACCAACACTCATTAAAATAAACTAATTTTAGCTACCACGTTACCTGCATATCTCGTGGAGATGTGCTCATTTCAGTGGTCGCCGACCATTGCGCTAATTATATACGGTCGTCTTTTGTTTCGAATAAAGTAACCGTTCTAATTCTAATTAATACGGGGCCGCAATTAATATTATCCCCAGTAAACTCAAATAAGGCCTTCGCATAGTTTCATAGTGTAGTAATTGAGCTGTATGGTGCTCATTTCTTTCTATAAACAATAGAGCTTTGCAACAAAAAAATAAGTTCAGAATTCGTGTGGATGACTCATGGCTTACTTAAAAAAATAGAGAACCTGTAGATCGATTTAAAGGCGCCCCGTCGGGCAAAAAATTGAATAAGAAAATATTGCCTCCAGCAATTCAAGAAATCAGAACAAGCCGTATTAAGATTCGCAGGAGACTTTATTGATGAGTTGGATGGTGAGGTAGTAACAACAGCAACATTTATTCACCTCAACATAGCATTCGAGGTATGAACCTGATAATATGTTAGGTGAATCACGGTGACATGGAGTTAGTTCCGTTGAAAACAGATTAATGAAAATTACTGTTATTCTCCTGATAAAACCACCTCGTAAGTTGTTATAAAATTGTCCTCTGTCAGTGCGCTTAATATTGGAGCAACGCAATGGTCGATTCTTCGATTCTTTACTCTTCCTTATCCGCAATTGATGACAATGTGAACACCAGCGCAAGGTTGCCTTTTGTCATTTCTGCAGATGATACTGAAATAGAAGCTGATTTCATTATTAAATTGACACTTTTACCAATTTAACAGAAAATTAGCCCACATTTTAAACTGGTTTACATAAGAAAATGCTGGATGTCATCATGAAGCGCATTACGTTATTTTCCTGGAGGAAGTGACCGAATCTTAACACAATGGCCGAGTGACCGAATCTTAACACAATGGCCGAGTGACAGAATCTTGACACAATGGCCGAGTGACCGAATCTTGACACAATGGCCGAGTGACCGAATTTTGACACAATGGACTGAATCTTGACACAATGGCCGAGTGACCGAATCTTGACCCAATGGTCGAGTGACCGAATCCTGACACAATGGTCGAGTGACCGAATCTTGACACAATGACCAAAATAGAAGATTAACCAATTGTGTATTAAACAATAACGTCCCTCACGTTGCCGGAAAAGTATCCAGAACATGTGGCCTTCGTAACACAATTCGTCTTTTTATATCTACTTCAGAAAAAAAAACTCTGAGCTCCAGCTTATTTCTTCACTTATTCTATAAACGTGTATTTGTCGGCGCGTGTGCGTTTGCATAGTTTTTCATCAATCAACTTTCATTGATAACGATGATTATGCAGTTTCTCATAACCCTGTGTACGCTCGTCGCATTTACTTGATAATTCATTCGAGCTCATAATTACACTTGCAAGTTTTATTTCATACAGAGCTGCTGGAGCCAGAAATTTGATCTCAACGAATACTAGAACGCGCAGCAGTACAGGGACTTTTAAACGTAGGGTAGAACATACCCTTACGTTTTTCGTCGATGTGAGTCTGTTCAAATGTGGTACACGCTCCCATGTTGAACATTTTTTACTCCCAGTATCTATGTTGATGATCAGCATTAACGAAATGTTGACGTGATCTTTATTAATGTCAGTTGACCGCACTATTTTAATTATCTGTCATGCAATCAATAATTCCATGTCACGTATTTTTTTGTGCTGAAGTAATGATCAATGGAGAATCGAAAGTCACCTAATCATATCAGACTCAAATTTTGGTCAAAAAAGAATCAAATTCGTTATGATCTAATGCTGATTGAAATATAACGTGATTGGTAATTCACTTTCATCACATCCGCCCAAATTCAAGTTCATTTTAAAGATATTTTGAAGTTCATGTAAATTAGTCCTTGCTTACTCAGATTGAAAAAGGCAATATTGATGAAGTGAGGATTCCGAAGCTAATCATCAGCCCAAAGACTTCCATATTCTGGCAATTGGAATGAAGTATAATATTTGTTTACGAAAATAATGTCAATAATAGTATAATAACAAAAATGCGTATTCACAATGCCTTTTGCAAACAAGAAAAAATAATGATCAATGCCAAACAACAATCACAACCCTTAAAGTGGATCTGACAAGTGTGTAAACAGTAATTAGAATAAACTCGTATAGCAGTGACTGGCCCTATTGTCTGGAAATGCTGGAGTCATTGAACGCGCTCGGAATTGCTTAAAACGAGCCACGTCACTCCATTGAAATAAGGTCGGGCTAATCAGCGCCAGTGAGCCTGCATCAGAATGGATCAAAGGTCGAGCCGATCTGCGCCAGTGAGCCTGCATCAGCATGGATCAAAGGTCGAGCCGATCACCGCCAGTGAGCCAGCATCAACATGGATCAAAGGTCGAGCCGGTCAGCGCCAGTGAGCCTGCATCAGCATGGATCAAAGGTCGAGCCGATCACCGCCAGTGAGCCAGCATCAACATGGAACAAAGGTCGAGCCGATCAGCGCCAGTAAGCCTGCATCAGCATGGATCAAAGGTCGAGCCGATCACCGCCAGTGAGCCAGCATCAACATGGAACAAAGGTCGAGCCGATCAGCGCCAGTGAGCCTCCATCAGCATGGATCAAATGTCGAGCCGATCACCTCCAGTGAGCCAGCATCAACATGGAACAAAGGTCGAGCCGATCAGCGCCAGTAAGCCTGCATCAGCATTGATCAAAGGTCGAGCCGATCACCGCCAGTGAGCCAGCATCAACATGGATCAAAGGTCGAGCCGATCAGCACCAGTGAGCCTGCATCAACATGGGTCACTGATTGATGAGCGCAATTAGAGAACAATGGCGGACTAATGAAGTGTGAACGAAGCGAATTGAAAAGACCGTTGGGCTACTCTGTTGACTCGGTCCTGTATAGCACTACTACAGTCATCGCTAGACCGGTGGGCTACTCTGTTGCCTCGGTCCTGTATAGCACTGCTAGTCATCGCTAGACCGGTGGGCTACTCTGGTGTCTCGGTCCTGTATGGCACTGCTACAGTCATAGCTCGACCGGTGGGCTACTATGTCGCCTCTGGCCTGTATAGCACTGACACCGTCGCCGCCTGACCGGTAGGCAACTCTGCAGCCTCTGGCCTATGTCGCATTGACACATTCACCACTACCTCGGTCGGCTACTGTGTCACTTCTGACATGCTTAGCACAGGCACATTCATCGTTGTGTGGATTTTGATTGATTAGTAGATATTTTTTCCAAAAGATTCTCCGCTTCTTATTTTTCAGTGCAACACACGTGTTTTGTTTATTGAATTGCTGTTTGTCAGCTTTCTACTGAGCCGTTTGATGCAAAGAATGACTGGTGAGACGATATACTTTTGCTCCCCTCTGAGTGCTCATTAACGCCATGTAGGGAGCATTGACTACACTGACATGTGTCATGTCAGTGTAGTCAGTTTAAATTGCTTCACTTGAAATATATATATTGAAAACTCAATCATTAATAATCATATCCGATGACAGTCTAATTACTGAACTAACGAAGTATAGGACGCTGTCGAATACACAGACACAAATACGAAGACGAGGCCGCATCATCCGTGCGCGCATTCTTAGAGGGTGTGAGGAGGGTCCTGCCGTCCTCCCCCCTGCATTTCCCCCCTTCGGAGGGGGAGCGGCTTGATGCTTCCCCACTCCTCTCATGCACTCACGCTCATACTTTTTGTCATTAGTGGTTCAGCCAAGAGCCCACACTACAAACTTCACTGGTTTACCTCTGGTGCGTCATTGCTTCCAGGCCCTCTGCTGCGTCATTGCTTCCTGGCCCTCTGGTCCGTCATCGCTTGCAGGATCTCTGCTGAGTCATAATTTCCAGTACCTCTGCTGCGTCACAGCTTCCAGGCCCTCTGCTGCGTCAAAGCTTCCAGGTCCTCTTCTGCGTCATAGCTTCCAGGCTCTCTGTTGCGTCAGAGCTTCCAGGTCCTCTGCTGCGTCATAGATTCCACGCCCTCTGCTGCATCACAGCTTCCACGTCTCTGCCTCACCACAGCTTCCACGCCCTCTGCTGCATCTCAGCTTCCACGTCCTCTGCCGCATCACAGCTTCCATGCCCTCTGCTGCATCACAGCTTCCACGTCCTCTGCTGCATAAAAGCTTCCACGCCCTCTGCTGCATCACAGCTTCCACGCCCTTTGCTGCATCACAGCTTCCACGCCCTCTGCTGCATCATAGCTTCCACGCCCCCTGCTGCATCACAGCTTCCACGCCCTCTGCTGCATCACAGCTTCCACGCCCTCTGCTGCATCATTGCTTCCACGTCCTCTGCCGCATCACAGCTTCCTCGCCCTCGGCTGCATCAAAGTCTCCAGGATGGTATTTCATTAAATTCGTAAACTCTCGGCGTCTTCTTGGAGTTTGGAATGTAAGGACGCCGTATTTACTTTAGGTAATTACGGTCGGATTGGAGTATTTGTGAGAAATGGGAATTGAGTAATGGTAGGCAGGAATTGGGTAATTCAGTTATATCCTAAAATTGTAGATCCAGATGCTGTATGCGTTATATTAATAATTTATGGCTTCAAATCATGTGAACGAAAAAATTACAAAATTCAAGCACTGGAAGCGATTTATGTCAATGAAGGAGATTCAAGTCGGGAATACTCACAGTACACTCTTAGTTATCAACTACATTGCCACTATAAGTTCATTTATCTATAGAGACAAATGTTATATCGATATTTCATAAGTTCTACGGTAAACCATACCTATTGCTTAACCTCGCTACCACAATGAATGTTCAGGCTTCGGTACACTAAATGAACAAACGCTTCCCTTAATATTTATATTATGTTTTTTTTCTTCTGGATTATACATATACAGATACAGACACGATGCCGAATTTTAAACCATTATTTTATGTGATTGTAAGAAACAGGAAAGTATAACCCAAGCTCTACAGTAACATTTTTACAACAGTATTTGGGACATTGACCACACAAATATTAACGATTGAGTCATCGGAGAGAATGAATCTTAGAGGGAGGTTGCCCTTGTTTAGGCAGGAACCGTGCAGGTCTTGTAAACTTTGATCGCACGCCCACAATACTGGTTGCTGCGGGAAATGTTGATCGGCAATTGATATGTTTTCCAGTGTACCTTTAAGCAGAGGAAACATTTTGGGTTGTCTTTAATAGTAGCAGATAGATCAGCAAAAATTTCAACGCGTAATAATTGACTGTTAAACTAATGAACATACATGAGTAGGAAATGAATGAACATATTTTATACTCCGGCTCCGGGTTTCAGGCCTCGTATTGAATGAAATAAGGGCCACAATGGCACGGTAGTTCCAGCGTGCATTGCTGATGTTTCGAATCTGTTGAATCTACTCGAAGGGGAACACATTCTTCTCGTTTTAAGTTATCGTAATTGCTCATTATATCCTGCACGAAGAAATACTCGATGTTTGGAGATTTTTTCGACCCATGGAGCTCGTTGTCCATGACAAGTCGAAGAACGCGATCAAGCAAATGATGCTGGCAACTGATTAACTTGGGTCTTGGGTAACTTCTTTTCTCGAACATTTGGTGCAGCCGAAAACAACTCCTGTCTCCTTGCCGGTATTAACGGTTGTTGTGTCGCCAACTAAGAAATAAAATTGATCCTCGAAGGTTAAACTCCTCTAAGACATCCCGAAGCCCATCTGCGTACGAAATTATTTACCAAATTTTAAAGGTTTATTAGAGTTTTAAGGCACACTTTGTAAGACATCAGAATAACACGTGTCATCTCGTGAATAAAGGATTTTTTTATCATTATTATTGTAATATCTTTCCCATTTTTCAGTTTGAGCAGAGACAATTTAATTTCTTCTGCTCCACAGATGGGGACCACTGGCTGATATTCAAAGCCCGCAATGTGTTTGGCGCCAAAGTCTATGCTCCGCTTCTCCAGATGAAACGTGTTCACCAAGTGCGTCCTTACCTGAGTAGCTTTTTTTATATAGCCTTCTGGATTGATGACTGTCATGGGGTCGGCATTTTAATGCCCTCACTAGAAAGCTGAAGGCACACCTTTGCTACCCTTTTTGCACAATGATTTGTCTTTTACATCAGTCGCGTCAACATGTTCATTCAATGCATCAAAGTTTTGTTCGTTCAGCACCCCTCAGAGTCTGTAACAAGTTTAGTAGGTTTTGCATGGCTAGCTTGATCAGATACATGCGACCAGTTACACTTCTGGCTCCATAGCTCTTTAAGCTCCACAGCAATTAGAGCGATCCTCTCTCGCCGTTCATTGCCAGTTTATTTGATGACGCGTTTTTTTTCTGGGGCATGCGATTCCGTCTACTCTCGGATGCTCCCTAAATTGCCACGCTGCGTTTTCTTGATGTTTGAAACTGGTCAAAGTTCTTTGGCCAGGTTTTCATGTTCTTCTCCGTGTTTGAAGCGCTCAGCTTGAATGACATAGTTCCTCCTACCCAACAACTTAAAATGAAAACAAAAAACTTAAATATCAAATGCTCAACCAGTTAAAAATACTACTCCATAACTACAAAACTTTCGAACTCGTTTGTGCGTGACCTTTTTTAATCGGTAATTTTTGCAAATGTAGTTTTAGTCATCAACAGACAAACGTTCATCCATTCGTGCTACAGGAAATATTTTTGAAAAGAAAAAAGTAATCAAACTAATAAACTTACAGTATTTTAGTGTGAAGTCGCAGACATTATGCTGGTATGACAATATTATTTTTTAAATACCAATATTATTTATTAATAAATGTTACAATAATGTTCAACGCATTTGATGCATCTATGAACTGGTTTGTTGGTATGCAGTTGCCTATCGAAAGAGAGTGTTTTCATGTTGTCCAAAATTTATATAGATCACTAATAAACAAATTCTATATGAAAGGCTTTCTAATTTTTTGTTAAATGTAGAACCATTGCATGCACTATTAACTACGTCAACATTTGGTGCCAACTATCAATTAAGGAAAGGATTTTAGCATCTGAATTGGATTTAAGGAAGAGGAGACTAGTATTGTATAAACGGAAATATTCAACACGATTACAATTAATACATTAATCCAAGTGCCATAAGTTGCTGCTGAGCTGCTGGGATGTCAATTTGTATGGCTCGTCTATGGCTTTACTGTTTGATTGATGTAAATTGTCATGGATTGAAACAATAAACCAGCATGTGTGAGCACACTAAATGACGCTGAATATTGATTTTCTCAAAAATGAATGGAGAGAACAAGCACTGAATTTTATACTTCGCCGCTTGGATCGAATAACATTTCAATGTCAGGCGTTTGTTTATCACAACTATTTTTTTATGTCTAGGAAATAAATGACAGGGGGAAATAATTTCATAGTATCCTTCGAAATCAAACCACCTTATTTCCCCTGCGAGGTTCTTGCAATTCTTGGGCCCCCGGATTTGCATTTAGAAGGATACAGTTGTAATAAACGAACAAATTGGGGATATTTATGTTCTCAACCGAATAATATTAGGGCTAAATAACAAACTGTAGCTACACGTTGTCGTCGAAAGCCTAACTGCTCATGAATTCTGATGCTTTAGCTGGGTAGATGCTGACACTGACAATAGGCAATACTTATTGACTGGTCATTCATTGATGACTTCAATAGATATTTATGGGCAAAAAGTAAATGAATCGCGACAGTGCACTCGAATTTCTGAGAAATTTTGTACATGGTGCAATTGAAGATTAATCATGCCCACCATCAAGGAAAATCTCCAATTGTGTTCTGTCTAAAACTTCTCCACCTCATGACTGGACTGAAGCGATGTATTTTACTTCTATTGCTTGACTTTTTGTCACGCAATCTGCGGTAAAACGCACAAGTTCCATAGATTATTCATTAATTGACTTTTATCTGGCAATTAAATAGACAATCAAAGATATACGGACGATGTTAGAGCGAATCAAAGGAAGGGACTTGCTACCGAAAAAATCAGCGTATATTATTTATACAGTGCGAGTGAAACTCATACGTAGATGTAATTTAGTTTCCTTGCTATGTTGTAAAATATGCATGTACTGTACCCGACTCAAACAGTACCACTTTTATCACCAGAACAATTTATGATCTCATGATATCGACAGATGTCAGTGAGGTTGTTGATGAATGCGTCCGACGCTGACTGTATTGCTTTCTGATCTAATCTCTAGGCTAAAGAAGCTGATGAAATAGATACGCACTTCTTTATAATGATCGCAACCAACCTCAACCAGAATAAAATTACAGAATCGTTCAATAAAGTATTAAATTCCCTGGAGAAGTTTATCTATTATCGTGAATACATTCGAGCGCTGAAGATTATATTTATTAGCACAAATTCAACTTTATTCAATGATTTGTTCTGATCATCGTAAGAAAAAAACAGATCGTCTGAATTAACAACCAATTATCGGGAAATATCTGGCTTATTCCTCAAACGGATTTGTTTTTGTTGATATTGTTGCAACGACATCGTTTTCTTTAATCGAGACAAGCATTCGCAGCCGAGCCAAACAAATGATATATAACATTGACATCTAGATGCTATGCCCAGTCACTGTTCAATAATTTCAAATCTCGCTGTTCCCGCTGAAACGTTATTGACTAACTACCAGATAGAGGTGAATAAAATGTACAAAAAAAATCCCTCCGTTTGCACTTATCTTTTCGAACCTATGGAAAACTTTATTCAGGAAGAGATTAACACAAAAGTTTATCTATGACGTGAAGCTTAAAAAATCTTTCAGAAATCACGAGCAAAATGAGGTTAATAATTTTCATCATCATTTTATCGAGGTAAAAGTAAGATTGAGTGTATGAAAACTTTTGATCAAAGAACCATTTCTCTTAAAATAAAATCCATCAAAAATATTTCAATAGCGAACTTTACAGTTCCCAATGCGGCAAAGTTTCATACGTCATATTCTTTCATAGAGTTGTCTGTGCAAGAAGACTTGGCTCAAAGCATTCCACTTCCAACATGTTCCCCAGTCTTCACGAGTCTCTGGAAGATATTCCTCGCAATACACTTCAGACTCGTAACAGGCACTTCAAAATTTTGAATAGCAAGATTCTCTACGTAGATTCTGACAGAATTATTTGCCCAAAAAACGAGTAATATACGTCAACACAATCAGTAGGTTAAACTATTTGTGGAAACCCTATTGTTTTATCGACTTTCAATACACGATTAAAATGATTGCCCACTTCACTCATACTCCGGATAATCAATCTACTTTGTGTATCTTATATTGTAAAGTATTGTAATTCATATGTCCAGAGTAGAGTTCAGATTAGAAAATCAGAGTAATTAAAACGTGGGATAAGTATTTAATACATTTTGTTTGCTGTTTATGAATAAAAAATAATAATATTAGTCAAACAATGGCTACCGCTAGCACCAAACACAGACGGCTCAGGCTACGTGTAACATCTGGCTAGGGCCAACAACTAACAAAAATGGCTTCAATACTGAACACATTTCGACCGTTTTGCTTTGCAACCAGAGATGGACGGGAGGAGATTCGTGGGGGTGAGAGGCGGCTGGGAAATGTGAGGTAGGTCGAAGTTGGGGGGAATTCTAACAACTATTTTGAATTCGACGTGCCATGATCATCAGATTAATTCATTTTGTACCGTAGAACAACACCCAATCAGTAAGCGCTAGCCCAAACCACAGTATTAAATATTTAGTGGCTCCAGCAGCGACTGCTATATTAAAACGTTTATACAGCAGAGTCCAACATCACGCGTCATCCGAATACATAGATATAAATAAAC
>SDVV010015424.1:0-14531 GCA_016164225.1 Gammarus roeselii | reverse complement strand
CGCACTTAGGCGTGCGAGCCTACTGGAATCAATAATCATCGAGCCCTACGGGGGAGCCTATTATGACTCACGTTGAGGCTCTGGTGGAAATGAGGCACAAATCAAATCAAATCCTGCTATTGAATGGTGTAAGTATCGATGAAAGAAAATGAATAGATTAAGCAAGTAGTATAGTAAGAAGTTGAAGATGTTTACGTCTTATACAATGCTTGAGTTTATCAGCTGTAGAAATAATAAGAAAAACTAAAATATGAAATTTGTATTCATACACAAATGGTATCGTCTTCTGTTTTTATTCATTTTAAATCTATACATAAATATAAACAAATCAACAATACGCCTAATTATAAGTAAAGACCATCGAATCAGATTGAGTAGCCTTATTGGGCCCATTACAGCGAGTAACTGAAAAAATGGTACAGAGTATGAACGGTAACGTGCATCCTACTTCCATGGCTGAACGAAGATATATCAAAGTAGAAAAAATATTTATACATGAACAGTATAGTAATATTTTTTGCCTGAAACCTATATATTAATGTTCACAGATCTAAACAACGTATTATGAAATAAATGAACATCAAATCAGATTAGATATCCAGATGGAGATTATTACAACTCGTAGTTGTCAAAAATGTGACCGCGTATGAACGGTAGCGGGTATCTGGATGGATGAATAAATGAAAATAAACACAGAGCGGTGTAGTATTCTATGGTTACCTTAACACAATACATCCATGAACATGATACATCTGGAATACGTGTGATGATTAGCTGAGACCAACAAAGCAGATTTATTGACAATATTGAAATGATCACAACGTGTAACTGAAACTAGTGGAAATGAAAGGAACAGAAGTGGATTTGGCCCAGACTTGGCTCATGGGCGTAGAAAAGGAGGTGGCCGAGGTGAGGGAGTTAGGTAACATGAGATTGGAGGAGGGGGTGGAGGGCACAGGGACATGCGGTAGGAGGCCTTAGCTGGGCCGTTTTATCGGGGTTGGGGAACCAGAAGGAGGGGTCCGATTGAGAAATGGTAATGCAATGGTAGGGAGTGGCAGAGAACCCCAAGAAGGGGGCGATCCTAGATGATGAGGAAGATCAGAGGGGTGTACGGGAGGTGGTGTACCCTCCCGGTAATAGAGATGAGGCCAGAAACTCTAGACCATTGCGATTGAGGGAGTAACAGATAATGGCTGAGATGGTGGACTTTCCGATAAATAGAGAAGAGCACGAAGTCCAGAGGCCGTTACAAAGAAGGAAGCATGGGAGAAGGGCGAAGTTGGAACAGATAGACCAAGGGCCAAGGATCATACATCTGAAAGGTCAAGTTTTTAAAAGAATGAGGAAGGAAAAACTTCATGATTTGGGTGGGTAGGCCATTCGGGGACTAACATTCATCTGGCAACGATCTTTGAGCCAAATTATAAAGATTAGCCAGCACGATTACAATACAATTCTGGCCCTGAGCGGTACATTTGGTGGGATCTCTATTCTGTTCCTAAATGTGTACTCCCCGGTAAACTCAAATGACAACCTCGAAGAGTACTTAAATTGTATGGGTGTACTTGGTAGGATATTGAAAAGTCGAAAAGAGACGCAAATATGTGTCTTGGGAGGCTGTAATGCCTCGCCTCACATGGTCAGATTTGTTGAGATTGAAGAGCTTTTTACTGAATATAATTTGGCAGTTTCAGGACACTCGGCTTCTCCCGCCTGATACGTACACTCATGTAAATCACGGCTCTCTATCCACCACCTGGATTGATCATAGTGCTCTGTCTTCCATGTTGTTAGATGCAACCGTTTCATGTTACACGTTGCCTGATGTGGCCTGTACGGATCACTGTGTCACAAAGTTACTCTTTAGAGGACCGTTTCCCAACAATAGGTATTATGGGGGCCGACTCTAAATGTTGAGACAATGCAGACCCTCTACAAGTTTATTATGCGAGGTTAAAGCCATTGAATGTAACTTTGAGGACAAAGTGATAACGGATCGATTTTATGTAGAACTTGATACCCTTTAATCACACATTCCTAATAGGCTTCTCGGAATGAATAAACTAGTCGACAGTAAACGACAGAATGACCTGTATGGTTGCAAGAGAGTGTTTTTCATTGCTGGTCGACGAGTTTTTTTGAAATAAGGAAACCTAGTAGAAACATTGTCTCCGGGTGGAATGAACGGGCCAAGAAATTTATTTATGCTGTAAGAGACGCTGTGTTTAAGTGGAATGTTGCAGGAAAGCCTCGATAGGTCAACTTGCAGTGACAATGAGAATAGCCAAATCACGTTTTCGTAGGGAACTTGCGTTTCTAAGGGAAAATGAGCAACAATTACGAGCGCAGGCACTCCTCTCAAAGTTGCGTCAAGGTAAGCGCAAGGATTTTTGGAAAGAAATTTGAGCACTTGACCCTAAGAGAGTCTGGCAAGAATACGTTCAGGAGATTGCAAACTCTGTTGCCACGGATGGAAATAGAGAGTGGGTTCAAAGAGCCATTAGCAATATTCCGGTTGTAACGAAACGATCAGTGTTACCGAGGTGAAGGCTATTTTAATAGGTCTCTATCTGCATTTGTAAATTTTAACACGGTAGATGGTAATGGTGATATTCGTGGAAAAGTGTATAAGCACTCCGCTCACAGATTGTTTACGGTGTTAGCTCTTTCCCTCTCTGGCTGCACACGAGTCAAACGGTTGCCCAGAGACATGATGCATGTCATTGTTATTCCGCTTCTAAAATGTGAAACGAAGGACCCGTCTAAAATAAATCATTGCCATCCCATTGCTATTGATACCTCAATTTCCAAAGTTATGAAGTGGATCAATCTCGCAAAATTGCAAGCGTATTTGTTCACAACTTGGTTTTAAGGAGGGTCATGATACGGAAAGGCGATATTTGCATTGAAAATTCAGAGGTACGTCAGTAGTCTATTACATCATTTTATGAGGACAGTGGCTAGCAAGGTTATAATAGATAGTACATACTTTCCCAGGGTACTCTGATAGACATTTTGTCTCGGATTTGTTTAAATATTAAAGTTTAATAATGCACGCTTGTAGTCAGGTATCACGTGATTGTTCAATATTGCAGCATTGAAGTACTAGCGGTAGCTATGTACATGAATTTGGCCTTGAAGCAATTATGGAGCAGGTGGAGAAATTCATTTTAAATTGTGATTTTAGATATTGAAAAGAAGATCAAAGCAATATAAGCAATAAAGGACAGCTATAATCAGATCGTTGCACCTTGTGTCCATGGAAAGGAACAGCGATGTTCTTGTCTTTCAGGCCCCGCACCCACTGGTGGCTGCCTGTAGGCCCTCGTCCCATGTCGGGCAGCAGCATGTTGTCCTCTGGTGATTAAGCCTTCAAATTATGCGTAGACATGAACTACCTGTCTTGAGGCTTCCAAGCTCTATTGGACGTTCAACCCCTATGTAGAATTGCAGGGATCTGTCGTGCATGTTCTTGAGGTGTCACAGGATACATCTTGGTGCTGAGACTCTAATTGGTACGATCTCCAGTATGCCTAATTTTATTGGCCGGCCTAATTGTTGCAACTGGGGAGTTAGCTACTCCCCAACCTTGATCGGCTCCGAGTTATGAATAACAACACTAGGTTGGATGTTTCCAACAGTCTTTTGGGTTTAGCCCTCATTCAAACTCCATATCATTTATCGCACTAATATACAATAGTAGGTTGTTCCAACCATGTTAGTCTACAATGTTTTGGAACTTAAACAATCTGCGCTGAAGTTAATAACACTTGTAGAGACAACACGGCCCTCTACAAAACACACAGTAGAACATAACAGAAATAGGGACTCTCCTGCCTTAATGTACATCTTAGATGCAAAGAAAGCGTCTGATAAATTAAATCACTGGACTTTGACCAGGAAATTAATTGAGAGGGGAGCCCCTCCTCATTTTGTAGAGTTGCATTTGTTCTGGTACAGAGTGCAAAATAATTTTGTGCGGTGGGGTAGTTCAAAATAAGCTCTTTATCAATGTATCAATGGAATTAGACAAGAATATCAATTGTAGCTATTGTTGTATAATGTTTACACCGCTGATCTGAACTATATATAAGTTAGGGAGAACGTAAGGTATCATGTTGCCAATTGCTGTGATAATAATCTTAGTTATACCAATGATATGGTATTAATGGCTCCAACTTTGTGGGCATTGTAGGGGCTTGTAGATGTTTGTAGTAATTTTGCTCGACCTATAATATTGTGTATAACACCTCAAAAAGTGTGTGTATGTTGTTCAGGCTAAAGGCTCCTAAGCGTTTCTCCTCGACTGATAATAAGCTGGATGGTGTCACACTTGATTTTGTTGACTCATTTCAGCATCTTGGGTATATTGTTTCTGCAGATTGCACTGACGATAAGGACGTTGCTAAGCAGACAAGATGACAAAATGCTGTTGGCAACATGCTATTACGGAAATTCTCATTCGCGGCAGCGGCAGCAAATATACATTTTTTTAAATCATATTATTAAAAAATTGCTGCAATGCACTGTGGAGAGATTTCTGTCAATACAATATGAGGAAGCTATCAGTGAGCTATAATGACACCTTTCGTCGACTGATGCAGGTCCGAGCCTGACGTCCGCGAGCAGGGTATTTACCGAGAACTCATCGGATCACATTAAAGGTGCACTAAACTTTACAACTTTCACCACTTCGTTTTGCTTGGTTGTTGTTAGTGTTGAACAATCTGTTAATATTTTGTCAGAGAGTGTTCTGTTTAAAAAAACTATTGAAAAAAATCCTAAGAAACCTCATTTCCTCGACCAAGAAGAATTCAATCAATTTGCCATGCAGACGCGTTCAAGTTCAACAGCTGAACGCGACCGCTGATCCAAGTAATTTAACGATCTCGTGAATGAGCAAAATTAATTCATTTTTGGGAAGCCAAACTACTGTATGCCAACAATCACCTGTTCTATGGAAGCTGTCCAGCTCGGAGAGTTGGCGCTGTATAGTAATAGTACCAGAACGTGTTCACACAAACAGAGTGGCATAATGTTCTTCGATACGCTGGTCATTCGTGCGCATTTCTACAGATGATAATTGTTAATACGCTCCAAAACTTATATTGAACTATTTTGACGTTTTAAACGATTGCCATGTTATTAAACGGACCATGTTCCACCGACATAAATTGTAAACAGAATTTCGATGGCACGAAATCTAGTGCACCTTTAAACTACTTTTCGTAAGGTGGCACACAGCCACGCGACTAGAGTAATAGCTTCTAACAATAAAATGCTCATCGGAATTTGCACTAGTGATGCTCTCGCTGTATCATTAATGTTAGGACGTGGTAGAGAAGTACTGTACACACTAGAAGGAAGATAGTATGTGTCCATTAGGAATACAGTAAAATTGTTCTTCCTAATGTGCTTCCTAATTTGACTCGTCTGCCTTACCTTGGTGGA
This sequence comes from Gammarus roeselii, assembly GCA_016164225.1. Classification (NCBI taxonomy): domain Eukaryota; kingdom Metazoa; phylum Arthropoda; class Malacostraca; order Amphipoda; family Gammaridae; genus Gammarus; species Gammarus roeselii. Next base: position 9,077 of record SDVV010015424.1, on the reverse strand, counting down.
TTACTCATATTGCTTTTCTAACAAGTTGTGTATCAAATGTACTTCTATGCCATTGATGGTGTTTAATAAAGTGTTGTTAATATTACCTTCTTTTTTTGCGGTCACGAAAATGAGCTTGCTTGGGGTGACGCCGGTGATCTCTACCGTGTCGCCTTGTGGCAGCCAATCGCCGCTATCGACTCTACTATAACTGCCCTACTATACTCTCGCCCTACTATAATTACTGTACATGTTTCCTCTACTATAAATTTCCTACCAGCGCCTCACTACTGTAATAACTACATCTTATTAATTCCTGCAGTCACGTGTAACTCAAATATTTCATAAGTCATGTCTCATTTATACTTCAAGTCCATGTGTGCGCATTACATGATAACATCTCATGCGAAGTGTCGCATGTTGAACACAGCTGCATACCGGCCACTCTTGTATACCATTGTAATGCGCTTCCTCCACAATATCCTGAGGCCGGCACACTCTTCCTTTCACGCTTAATTACCGCTGCTGCCTCTAACCAAAAACACCAACCGTCACATTCCTTCCAGGTCTTTGTGAAGATATGCCATGACAAAGCATTTCAATTCATGTATCATGCATTCAAACAAACATTCGTGCTTAATCAAATAACACACTTTTACTCGTTTTTAAAAATGATCAATTCCCTTACCTAAATTCAAACAATATCAGTGTAAATATTCCTACGTCAAATCATTACTTCTTCAAGCACTTCATTCCGAGTAATCACGTGCTCTGTCGGGTGTTCAGTTGCTGTAACGTTCACCAATAGTCAACTATATTTAAGGGCTTAATAGGTTCTATACCGCGGCCTTAATAGCAATATTTGCTTGACCCAAGGTTTTAATTACGAGAGAATTCAGTGTAAATTTAGTTCATTGGTAAGATCTGATGTAATGCAATTAAAAGTGTAGCACCACGTGAAAGATCTACATATTAATTTTAGTAAAAGAAAAATAACAATGAACGTGATGAAATGTGACCTTAATATGACCAATTAGATAATGTAATCACGACCACACAATTGGGGCGAGAAAATTATCGCTGATGTAAAAATCCTAAACAATGACATGTCAATTTTTAAAGGTCTCCTGTCATAATGGTTGGGTGTTCGTGTCATCAGGCTCAGGACAGGAGCCGAGAATTTGGCGTCGTGGTGAGCCTTGTAGGATGGCGTTGGCGCGAGAGTGGTGCGGTAGACCAGGCTAGAGCGGTCCCAGGGTAAACTAACACCAACGGGTAGACCGAATAATTTATGACATGACGTCAGAATCACGTGGTCGGACGTCATGGCCCTGCCCTGCCAGCACCGTGACGTCATTGGAGCCATACAGCTAATATTGGCATATCCAGTCTAGTCATTTTAAGCTAAACATTTTTGAGTTTTCAAGTAGTTTTTTTTTATTCTATATATTTAAGTAAGCCATCATCTTGAAGAAGAGATCTTCAATATTTTATATTGGTCACAATTTTTGAGCTAACACAAACTAATTGATCAGAACAAAGCAGTTTATAAATGTAAAAATACTGTTCTTCCGCAAATTGCTGAAATGACGAGCTGAAATTTTGTTTACTTTTCGTTTGTGATTCTTGGGTAAATACTTAGATGTTCAACTTTTTGTACATCGGACAGCGGAGATAATTGTAAATCTTTGGAGATCAGAGGTATTTTCTGACGAAATCCAGTATGACATCATTTTGCAATTACCGATTTTTATGACTATTTGCGCAATTTTAGTTCGAATCATTCGAAGGCCTTTTTTCAACGACAAACAGAGGTGGCGCAAATATTTATAATTACAGCGGCAGGAGAAAACAGATATAATGTGATTAGTATGGGCGAGCGAGCGTTCAAGACACTACGAACTCCTGCTTCGCGTTCGCGCTCTACGGGGAAGCCTATTATGACTCACGTTGAGGCTCCGGTGAAAAAGGGTTACCTCATATGCGGTAACCCTTTTGATGGGACAGCATCGGGCTGAAATATTCTTCTATTGTTTTATAAATGAGGAAGCAAGGTGTTTCTCAGGCCTGTTTCAAAAAAACTATCATCAAAATGAACCGAACACATTCGGGCGTTGTTTAAATGGAAGATATCCTGACGGCCTGTTTCAAGAAACCACTGTTTCCTCAAAGTCAGAGATTTAGGATACCTAAAAAATGAAACTTCGGAGTGAGTTCCTCGGTTTTTACAATCGAATACTGAACAACACAGCATGATGAACTACAGTCGCTTTAATTCACAAAGAAATGTCGGAACAAAGAATAGCAGGTTGGCTCCAGTGACACTAGCACAAGCGCTGATGCGGAGAATGCCATAGGTAAAAATCATTGTAATGAAATTAGCAGCATAATTAGCAGCAGGTGATAATTTATCCAGTTTACCCTGTGTTGTTAGTGTACCCTGAGTGGTTCTGCCATTCAGATTGAACAAAAGATGGCAACACTTGAGGTGCCAGGTATGTTGTTTTATCGTTGCTAAGTTCTTTGATAATTACAGTTTGTTCCCTCACACCTGTATCAGGCTGGTACTATCTGTGCCTAAACTTGTCAACAATTAATATTTTGTTGCTAAAAAGTGCACTGCAATGCTTAGTCACAACTTTCCTTCAATCCAGGACTTAGCATTTCAAGATCCCAGTGCCACGTCCAAGAAGCTGATTGGCTTCGCCTCCACTCCTTGTTGCCGCTCTTGGTGCTGATTGGTGACGTCCAAAATCCTTGTTGCTGAACGGTTCCTTGCAGAACCCGAGAACTTGAAATTGGAGTTCCGCACAGCCTGCTGGCAAGTTGACGTGCGTAGTGATTCCCGACGCCAGAGTGAAACTGCAGTTGACGGGCGGAGGGATTCCCGCCGCCAGAGGGAAACTGCATCTTCGACACATTTCCAATGGAAGTTAATACAATGATCTAAAATATAATATTCCTATCTTAACAGACAGGATGTGAATTTCATGTTAGTTGCTGTGAGGTAGAGCTATGCAGAACTCGATTTCGCGAGCCCTTACATCTACTTGCTTCCACTCAAACCTTCTCGACCGACTATCTAACCAGATCACTGCGAACGTACGTAATCATGTACGTACGTAGTGCCCTTGAACAACTATTTCAATAATGTAAAACGACGTTACTCATTCCATATTACTCGTTGCTAGATCATATTGTTCTTAAGCAATCATTCCTAGAAGACAACGTTCACCAGCCTAAGTACGCAGTCAGTTGACCGTTAAAAGCATATATACCTCCATGGTATTATACCTCCATGGTCTCCAGCTGCAAAGCCAACATACGGCACATCCGCGGCCGTTCACCCATGGTGGGGATTTGGACTCTACCAGTGCTCACCCAATAGCACGCAACCAGTGACTTGGCCCTTTCGCACCATCACCGCTATGGAGCACGCACCTGTCTATCACTAAGTCTTGTTGAGAAGGTGTGTCTTGAGTGAGTGACACACCTTCTCAACTTTGGAAGCAGTGCACCGACTTTATCCTAGCGCACCGCCAACTCATTTCAGCTCCAGAGACAACATCAAGTCATTATCGCAACTCGTCGTTTTCAACCAATCATCCGAACTTGTTTGAACTCCCTCCAGCACTAACTTAACCGAGCAATTCACGCGCACCCTACTACCATCGTCCCACGCGATGTTTAGTGATATCGCTACCAAGCAGCTATCGTATAGATATGCACAGGCGAGGCACTCACAAACCCAACGTTCCAGTACTCACAGTTTCAGCGCTCGTCACGTTTGACGGCTCATCCCATGGAGGTATATACCTCCATGGCTCATCCCAACAAGTTCGACTCGCGTCTCCAGCGCAACGCACGCGCATCAAACTCAACGTCATCAATTTCCCCATGGATCTATTCGGCAGTCATTAGCGCACCTTAACCCTTGGCCATGGAAGCTCCCCAGTGGTTGATAGTGTTGTCGTGATCCATTGTTTAGTCCAATCCCAAGCTTTCATTGCCGTTGTTATTGTGGTTCTGTAGAGGACAAGTTTCCTTACAATTGGTCCTAAAATAGAATGGTAAGCATTACCTTGTTCATGGTGCTCATTCAAATAGACCGAATTATGGGAGCCGACATATCTAAAATGTAAGTTTCAGACAAAACTAGTTTAAACTATTCTGCTCGCGGCAACATCGAGCAAGCCTGCAGCAAGGCATTGCGAACCAACACTCATTCGAAAAACATTTACTTAGTGCGTGGTTCAGTGAGTCTGCCTGCCAATACTGGGTAAGTTCTCCAGTTTATATTAAGAGTTTCATTAAAAGCTTCTTTTTAAGCATTTATAAGGGCCTAGAATATGTATATAAATATGGTGATAAGTTATTTTTTAATCACCTTGGTAATTATTGTAAATAGTGTAATATAGGTAAAAAACATAGAAACATTTGAACACAATCTTAGATTATTATGTCCCTTTCCTAGTTTCATGCTTAAAGCTAGCTAAATATACTATAGTAACCCATATTCATTTTGTAAGATGAATAATGTCAAACCATGTGGCAGCTAAGCCTGGCTGTATTTTGAGTGAGCTAGAAGAGAATTTCAGCAGGTATATGTTCCCTATGAACCCTGCTGAATCATAATTCTACACATATTTCATATGCAGTGTTATCATTGACAAAATTGGAATTCCATTTAAGAATTTTATTTCATAACAGCCAATTCTAAAATATAGTGAGTCATTACCATTCGACGGAGCCAGTACCTCCATTCTTCAACTTCAATAACAATTTATGCTGACTACTTAACCAGACTGAGCCCAAACTTTCCATTCAATTAAAGGCACATATTGTTGCCTGCGACTTTAGTGGGTGAACATAAAGGTCTTAACAAAGAGACCTTACTCCATGTAACAAAAGTAATTATTCCACAGCCCGGACCCGAGGGGCCCAGCCAGGCTACCCGGGGAGCACCTACAATGGGAGTTCATAGGACCAAGAAACGAAAGAAACTGTCTTTACCAAGAACGCCAAAACATGCCCTGGATCCAGCTATTGCAGTCATCCTGGCAGCAGGCCTTTTTCTTCGACACCATGCTTAAGACCGAGCCGGGGCAGTCAAAACGATGGTGCCCCACGAGAATTGTCTTCCAGTCCTGGTCTTTCGCGGAAACCAGCATAATTAGCCAAGTTCCCCACTGCTAATTTGTTTGTCTTGCATTGCACAACTTCAATTCATTAATCAATTCATGAGGCAAATTCACTGTCTTTATATTCACGCCCTTCCTATTTTATTGTTGCCAACTTGAAAATATTGTTAGTATCTGAGATTGAAAAGCCATTGTAGCTGCGGCTCAACCTTGAAAATAATGCAATACACTGACAGTGTGACCGATATGTTCTTTCATTCATAATCAAATATATAAGCAAAATTGTACCATGCAATTGTAAGTACAGCTTGAATGAATATAGCTATGTAACTACCATTATATAAAAACCTCAAACCTAATTTATTTCGAACTAGTCTTTTGACCTCATAAAGCTAGTGACCCGAAAGTTCTATCTGTTTTCTCAGTGCGACATTATTAACATCACTCACCACGATTATATTCTGAAATAGTCAAACGATTTTCACCAGAGCAATTGTCAAATCTAAAACCAATCTCACGCGTCCCCATAAACCCATAATTTCTACTATGTTATAAAGTTAGTCGACGCGCGGTGTCGTACTCAATGCGTATACTGTGCTAGCTTTCTCACCAGTAAATCCTTACGTAAATCCATCGTGGTTGGTTTTATTCGGGTATTTTCTGGTCATTTCTGGCCCTGTTACAACAATCGTGTCTCCGTAATGCTTTTATCTTGGATCACTAGTTTTTTGTGTATCGTGCTCCATATCATTGTTCAACCTCACTATCTCTAACTCCCCGTCATTTCCACCTGTGACACGACGACACATTTTTTTATACTCATGCCATTATCGCAACTCGATAATGATACACCGCCCGTTCGCTTTCTGAATATTTAATACCATAAAAATGAAGTCAGTCCCCCTGTCTCTCTTGTCCTTGAGGGCTGTCGATCAGTCATGCACTGAGTTCGCAGCTAAAGGTGAAAGAGCAGCAGAAGATCAATTCAGGCCGTTGATCAATTAATATTTTTTTTGCTTATCACAATCATTATTCATCAATTTATTATTTTAATTAAGCTCATGGGTCAACCGGGCAATTTCGAGACCCTCAATTCAGTCAGAGCCCGTTCTCGTTTCACAATTCAATCTCGCATTCATCAACAAATCAATCGTCAGTTTATCTTATGCAATTCAACGTAGTAAATAACTCCATCCCCACAACTTTTTCAACCCCGAATGAGTACAGCATGAGGCGAAACGATTTTGAAGAGCTGGGTGACACATGTGAACCAAACTCACATAAGGCGAAACGCCTTTGCAAAGGTATTTCACCCCATGCAATTTAAGTTCACGTGTGTAACCGAACTCTTCAAAATTGTAAAAAGTGACACCGCAAGGTTCGTCGGAGTCACCCATAAAACAGGTTCATCAACACCAATGTTAGAGTGAACTAACGGTGCCGAAGATGTGACGTGTTCAATTAACTTTTTAAAGTCGTCAGAATAAACTAAAAAAAATGATTCAAGGTCCAAAGGTTCTCATAGAAGTGTTGCTTTGTATTATAGACGCAGTGATTTTACTACATAGCGCCAATCGGCATCGTATGTTAGCAATATTATCAATCCATTTCAGATCAGCAAACCATCGCCACCCTTGCGGCGACCAGATACAGGCGCTCTTTTCAACGATATCGTTGATGCCTGATGCACCCACTTAAGACTGCTGGGAAAGATGAAGTCTAATTGGGAAAAGAAGGGATGAATGCATTGTTTGCATACACGGTGACATAAGATAGAATGAGCCATTCATGGTGTACAAATGGTAAACATTTGGGAAAGTAAGCCGTACAAGCGCCAGTGCTTTGGGTCCAGTCTGAAAGAATGGGTGCCAATGTATAAGACCACGAGATGTAAAAGAACATTGGTATAAATGAACATGTTGGAAGTATGGAATAGTCTATGAAGCAATGAAAAACAAATTAGAAATGAAAGAAAAGCATTGATACAAGTTTGAAATAGATTGAACTAGATTAATGGTGTTTAAAACTGAATGAAAATTGATGCTTAAATGGTATAAAATGGATCTCTAACCAATAAATGAGTGAAGCACAGGGAGTGCCCATCAAGGAAGCCTACAATGACTTGTGTTGAGGCTCAAATCAAAGTTGCACAGGGGGCCAACTTTTGTTAAAAGCTTGAACTTTGTCTCAAAGATAATGCATAATCATAATAGTGGCCTAAAAATGGCATTAGAGAATGCATAAAATGTGAGACAAAAATAAATAAAATAGCAGAACACATGGTACTGGAATGCTTGAGCTGTACAGAGCCTCAGAGATGTGAGTTGAAATGATAGATGTGGTGCGGAAGATGTGGTGAACAGAGCTTTTGAGCCAAATGAGGTTATTGAATTTGAACATGTCAAAAGGGACTTGGGAATGATAAGAATTTGGGTGTGACTGAGGCAGCAAATTAATTCTTGTAGGAGACATGGACCAAAAGAGTAAAGAATGTGGTGCTGGCTATTCTACCAGCACTGCCTGTAGCTACTCCCTAAGTTTCAAAATCTGAGAAACAACCTATCAAATACAACCCAAATTAGGGGCCTGTGTTTTTATCTTGGAAGGCAACTGTTTGGCCTTTGACTCTAAGTATGTGTTTCTAACCTGCAGGGTGGCAAGGGTGCTATATTTGTTGGGAATTGTTCAAAAAGCTGCCCAGCGAGTTGAAAACATGTTTTATTAATTTAGAATACGCCCAGTTTAATGTTACTTTTTACATAGAAAGCTTGATTTGCATCTTGATGAACAATTAGCAGCTTTCTGCTCATTTTGTTATGTAAATTATGGAGGACCCTACCTGCAGAGGTATAATGGGGAACCTCTCCCCATCAAATATGAGTCAACTGGAGAGGTGTGAACTGTCTGATTAGATGGACAGTGTGAGGGAAATTGCATGGAACTAAGGCTTGGGCAGCTGACCAGGATTCTATCGTCTTAGTTTCTTTTTCCATTATCTTCTCTCTGCCATTCTCATGGCCTCATGCCCTCATCCAATACTCTCCCACTGCATCTACTTTCTTGTTTCCTTACTTGGAGATGAGCTAATACAAAGGCACAACTCAAAAATATATTCCCATATATGAGAATAGCATTGCCAAAGAAGAAATGAAAGAAATTATCTTCTTACTGATCAAACATTGTTCATTCTGTGTTTCTTGTTTTGCAATTTAATTGTACCTAGTTATTTCTCTTCCTATGTTTTGTCTGAAACTAACTTTTGTTCTCCCCTAACTGGGAAAGGAAGACCTTGTATCTAAATGGAACCAACTATAAAGGCAGATGGCTGGAACAGTCTGTCCTCTGATGTGGTGCAGTGCAATTCCCTCCCAGGCTTCATGAGTGCATTGGTTGAGGAGTGGTGGGGTGGGGGTTGTTGTATGAGTTTTCTTAGGCATAGCGGATTTGATTTTGTGGTTTTGTTTCTGTGTTTTGACAGTTGTGTGCAATTGTTTACCGTCTACAGTGTTTTTCATCAAACTTTTAAGTGCTATCCGGCCAGCGGATAGCACTTACTTTTCCAGGCTGAAGCAACTTGGCTTATTTTCTATAAAAGGGAGGTTTCTCAGGGCGGACCTCATTAAATACTGGAGGATCATCTGCAGGTTGGATGGTGGCGTCGACTTTGGGGGTATTTTTCGGAGAGCTCCTGATGCAAGAACTCGGGGCCATCCCTATAAGCTTTTGATGCCGGCTTGTAATACGGACATCAAGAGGAGGTTCTTTGGAGCACAATGTGTTCAGTTGTGGAACAGCCTCCCGAGTTCTGTGGTGGAGTCAGATTCCCTGGCTGCATTCAAGAGGTCGCTTGCGGAGTTTTTGGGTGATACTCTGTTTGAGTTTGTTTAGTTTGGGGTTCTTCTGCAGCGTGTTGGCATCCTGGCTTTGGATTTGTCTGCTTTTTGCTGTGGCGCTGGA
>SDVV010015423.1:0-14532 GCA_016164225.1 Gammarus roeselii | reverse complement strand
CGAGCACCACCACCCACAGCAACAATGTCAGCCTCTCTGTCATCCTCGACATTCAACAACTCATCAAAATACTCGGCCCACCTCTTCCGTACATTACCACTTTCCAACAACAACTGGCCGTTTTCATCTTTCACCACTTCCTCCTTTCCGGTCTCTCCTTTTCTCACCCTCTTCACCTCTTTCCAGAACGATAAGTTAAACATAGAAATATGGGCATTTGTGAGTGCATACAGAATTTGCAATTTTGGACTGACCTGAGTTGGTGTATTGAGAGTTTTGGAGGCCAATTGAATGTGGGCGACCCTAACCTTGAAGATGTAGTGGTGGAGAATGTGATAGGGAGGTATGGCATTCCTGGTAAAAATGACTGGAGAAACCTGAGCTCTGTTCATGAGGAAATGGCATTCCTGGTAGAAATGTCAATGGAGAAACCTAAGCTCTGTACATGAGGAAATGGCATTCCTGGTAGAAATGTCAATGGAGAAAACATGATATGTCTGTCCATGGAGCAGGAGCTGGTGGTCGAAAACAGCTTGTTCAAAAGCAAGATATCCAGAAGTACACATGGGTAAGGATGGCCCATTGTGCAGTGGTGGAGAGAGCGCCGATAGGATTGCTGCTGATATCGAGGAGAGTGGTGGGAGGGCTGTTGGATGTGCGGGTGTTGAGAGGAGTGTGGAGACAATCTGTTGGTGGAAGGGGAACAAAAGAGTGGGAGAAGGAAGAGAGGCTGTGAAGGTGAGTGAACTGAATGTTGAAAGCAGGGCTGAAGAGTTCCAGCAGCGCTGTGGGAGGAATATGACCACCTGAGTGGGCAGGACCTGAGAGGTGTGGAAGAAGAGTGGGAGACGTTCAGAGGTGCGTTGTAATGAAGAATAGGAGACGTTCAGAGATGCATTGTCAAAATATCGTTGTACGCCCCTCTTTTCCAGAGTACGCCCCGTTTCTATTGCTAGTTTTACGTACTGTAAGTTTTTATTAGTGTGGAAATGACGCAATGCCAACGCATTAGTTTACGTGACCTGATTATCCTCATAGACTTCTTCACATGACAGATTTTGAAGCAGCTATCTGAAGATTTCAAGTCCGTGCAATTTTATTTGATAGCAGTGGCCCAAACAAGGTAGCAATTAATGGTGTAACTCCCCACGGGTGAGGAGCCATCCTCGTGTCGCTAATGTTTACTGTCTTGTTTACTGAGCCTGGCTTCCTAGTGACGGTCGCTTTTCCAGTGTCCGTCGTCCTCGTGTCGCTGATACTTTCTTGTACTGTTTACAGAACCTAACTCCCTAGTGACCGTCGCTTTTCCGGTGTCCGTCGTCCTCGTGTCGCTTATGCTTTCCTGTCCTGTTTACAGAGCCTGGCTTCCTAGTGACGGTCGCTTTTCCGGTGTCCGCCGTCCTCATGTCGCTGATGCTTTCCTGTCTTGTTTACAGAGCCTGGCATTCTAGTGATGTTCCACTCCATCAAGCCGCACCCAATGCTCACAACAACCCTGCTAGACTTCCTCTGTCGGGTGAGCCTAATGATTTGGAAGGCGCTCTACTGAGCTTGCTACTCTCATGAGATAATCCTTCTTTACTCAGTAGCGCTACTAACGCAATCTGAGTAAAGCTTTGTATCAGTATTCACATTTTCAACCCCAGGCACTGTTATCTAATCTGGCGCTGACCCGGGTTCTGCCTCTTTGATAATGACCTGCTGTCTTGGCTGACACTTCAAGATTTTTAACATGCCATGTATGAGCCGAAGCAAAGTCGAGGACTGACGATGGCTTGAATGCAGCACTGGTGGCTGGGTTGGCGGTACGGTGCCATAAGGAGGACAATGACTACAGCGCACTAAAGAACATAATCAATCTAATCAAGAATTTCAAGATGAATGATATATGTTATAAGTTTACTCGTTCGTATCTTCATGAGGCTTCATGCCTAATTTCATCTTTTTTTTTCTTATGAAAACAATTATTCGCTAATTTGAATATGTATGAAGTTAAATAATCTGTATTTAATGGCTTTATGCCAACTATCTGTTGCGCTGATTCGATCAGTTGAGGTCTAGCGTGGTAGTGTGCGCAAGTCTCAGCCGCCAGGACTATTTCACCTTGAGACAAAAGTTGTAGCGCTTAGATCAAGATTACCGGTATCATTGCACTAGTGCTCTACCCATGACGGTTGATGGTAAATTTGTTATTTACCTGCTTGTCCCCAAGATCGTGCCTCACTTCCACCCGAGTCTGGCGTCGCAAGTGCGCGCAGGAGTTAACAACTCCCTGCGGCAGATATTGGACAAACGCGTGATCCCTCACATCGAGCCCCTGTTTGACAACCCTCGTATGGACCACGATCTGAGGCGCCTTCTGCGCGACACCTTCCCTGACTTCTGCTCTGGCGTCACGCACGAGGACCACCACACAGGTGCGGGGGGACAGGGCACCAGCGCCGCCTCAGCCGTCGCAAGGATGGACCTCATGGCCGAAACTGGCCTCGACTTCGGGAGCAGTGGCGGTGGGGGAGGGGACGGGGACTTGGTCATGCTGAACAACCATCACCCGAGCGTTGACGAAGACGCTATGTTTAGTGATGAGGAAGACGAGGGAGGTAGCGGTCCCTCGGCCTCAGGGTCCGCGAGACAGAGTGGTCAGAAAGGTCCGTGCAGTGCCGCTCGACCAAGAACTATACCGGACCCTGTGGTCAACGCCCCTAGTTATTCTTCTTCTTCGTCTCCTAATGTTAATATACTCCAATCCACCACGTCGTCCCAACACATGTCCGTGGCATCAACAATAATATCGTCAATGATGCATCCTCCCAGTAATAGCATATTAAGTTCATCAATAATAAAGCCTTTATCTAGTAGCGTCAGTAATAGTAACAACGGTAATAATAACACAAATACTAATAATAGCAATTTAACGAGCGACGGTGGTATTAGCAATCTCTCGAGCAACAGCACTAAAAGCAACACTAATAATAGTAAGTTAAACATCTGTAAAGGTGGCAATAGTTTATCAGTGAGTGATGATATTATTGAGGTGGAGACGCGACTGAGCAGCAGCGAGTGTATGAACGGAGGCAGCGTTGAAGCCTTGGTCAATGGAGGGCGCCGCAACAGCTGGCCCGCTCCAACCGCCCTCACACCCGACCAGAGTACAGAGCTCAAGACCTACCTCGACGGCTTAGAGACAGACATGAAGGACCACCTCCTTGACTTCAGGCTCGAGAAGGATCAAACTATGAGGTGAGTGCGAGCTGTCTCGTGCCATTCGTGCGGGTAAACTTCGCTGTTGTTCATTAGTGTAGTATGGAAGGGTGATGCATCAAAGTAACATGCTTTATACGTATGTACAGGTTTAATAATAGAAGATATTCGTTTAGGATTTAGTTATATCTCAACATACCTCTTTTGTTCTGCTCACTTACGTGAAAAAAAGTGTCCTCTATACGGCCTGCCCGGAGTCACGGCCCAACCGGGAGGAAAGGGCGTAGACATCCTTTTTTATCCGTAGACTCTCTTCTTCTTCTTCACTCATCACTGTCATTTTCTCACTTAGCATGAGTTTGCTCAAGTTTTATTTACCTAGTTTGCATTGTATGTTAATTGCTAACATACAGCTCTCTCAAGTGTCGTTACACACACTCACTTACACCTACGCACACACAGGTCCTAACTCGTCTTATTTCGGGTGCCAAATAACAGCCAAGTTGCGCACTTTTTTCATGAAAACTTTCTTTCCGTGCCATTCTTGTTGTTCTCATGCGTGAAATTCCCTACACTGAGTTGATCTCCTGCATAGGATTCCCGTTTATTGTCTCTTCTTTTACATAAGCAGGTGTTATGGCACCTTAAAGACTGCGAATCATTGAGGCTCTGGAGCAGGGTAGGTCCTGACCACCAATTCCTGTTCTATACACGGAACTGTCAGGTTTTCTCCACTGACATTTCTACCGGGAACGCCCTACCTTCCTATCACATTCTCCACCACTACATCTCTAACTCTCGGATTAAGTTTACCCAGTACAACTACATTGAAATGACCTCCAAAACTACCAATACACTCACTCTGTTTAGTCCAGAATTGCTTCCTCTCTTCTCCACTCCTCTCGCTGCCAGGTCCGTAAGCACTCACAAAATGCCCATCTTTCTACGCCTAACTTAACTTATACCCACATCAATTTTGAGGACACCTCTTTCCATTCGGAAACGTACGAGTACGTAACGATCACTCAATATCAAGACCACACCTTCTCGTGCCCAGCCTTCCACACTAGACTTTTTTCCACTTACCACACCAAACTCACATTCGCTGTTACCTTTCAATTTCGTCTCACTCGGCGCCAACACATCCAACTTCCTTCTCACAAACATCTCGCCAATCTCTCTCTTTACCTCATTCTTACTACAGCCACGCTCATCCAGCGACCCTAACAATAAGGTTCGGAGAGGCGTGAGCCTCTCCTCCCCCCGCTCGTTTTGCCGCCTTTGAGAAAGGGATTCCTAGCCCCTTCGTCCTGCCCCTCTTAGTCGCCTTTTACTTTATGCAGGGGTTACGGTAGCACGATTCTACTCCTGGCTACGGAGCGCCTTTTTAGTCGCCATCTACGACACGCGGTGGATACAGATACAGACACTAGGCCGCACCCCCAGTGTCTGTATCTGTATCGGTGCATACGGTAGCAAAATTATAACGCCCCGGTGGTAATAATGTGAAGGATGACTAGGTTGAGGACACCTTCATTCTGTTGCCCAGCAGAAAAGCTTCATGAGAGTTCAGGTACTGCTGGAGGTGTGCAGCTGCGGTCTCGTGTTTGTGTGTGAAAAGTTACGTAAAGTGTGAGGGGGCTTAATGGGGATTGAGGAACGAAGTTTCTAATTGATGATTATTGGGAGGTGTTCAAACGACATGTTCTGATGAACCGCCCATTTGCAATTTAAAGCGTGATTGGGAGAGACGAATGAGACGTCTCGGGAGGTCTGTTGAGTGTTGAGGTTGAATGGTTAGCGAATGGGTGTGTCTGCAGTTTAGTAGTTCTAGTTGGTCAATGAGAACATTGGCCCTCCGTTCAAAGCTCTGCGAGGTCGTCGATACTGTCGATTCTATACGCTGTTTTGCGCTGCCCAAATGGGTTGGTCAAGAGGTAATATCTCTTACAAAGTGATAGTGTTCATAGTTCTTGTATATAGTTTGAAATTCAGTGTTCTATTGATAGTCAACTGTAATACTGCGATGTTTATGTTGACTGTGTTCTCACGAGTCATGGAATAGCCATTAGTAATACTGCGGTGTCTGTGTTGCCTTTTTACGATGGTCAGAGGGTCATGGGAAGTTACTGTGTTAGTTGGGGAATTTTTTGTAAAAGTTGCCACCATTGAAAGTTATGGCAAGTTGAAGTTATTAGTTTGAAACTAACTTGCTGCAAGCAATTTACAGCCTTATGTCGTCGAGGCAAGCGACCCGACCCGGCCGTCACGCGATTTAATTCTAGTTACTCCAGATTGATCTATTGTCATCAATTGATTTATTTCATTTGAAAGGTTTGTTCATAAATAAAACAGTTATGTGCTAGAGGTAGGATTTGGTCTTATTGTAGGCCTCTTGCAAACAATATTTGGACATCTCAAACTAGAATAACTTTCAAAAGCGTACTGATTTTGAACGCATTTGCATAAAAAAAAATTAAGTCACAAAGGGACTTATGAGCTTATTGTTAGCTATAAACATAGTTCTCAATCTATGTATTTCCAGCTCTGATATGAAAAGCATCTTGTGCAGATCAGGACAATTACATCAGAATACAAAAATATTTATGTGTTACAGTTACAACAGAATATGACTGTGCCTTAATTCGTTCCTTGCTGAAGTTCTGAGGTGTTTACTGCTGGTGGTCCTTCAAAAGGCTTACTCGGACTGCAACACTGAGGAGTTTATTGCTGGTGGTCCTTCAAAAGGCTTACTCGGTCTGCAGTACTGAGGAGTTTATTGCTGGTTGTCCTTCAAAAGGCTGATTCAGATTCAAGTACTGAGGCGTTAACTATTGGTGTTTCTTTAAACGGCTGCCTCAGACTGAAGAACAAAGGTGTTAACTTATCGTGGTCTTTCAAAAGGCTGAGAAGGCGTTATGTTACATGATGGGTTTGTAAGCATCAGAAAACAACAACAACAGCTCTTTTGGCCCAAACAAGGTTGTCTTTCATTAGTAGGAAGATTGGTTTTGCACTAGAACGTCTAAGAGAGAATAATGAATGGATCTCTGAGGTATCTGCAGTAATGGATTATGATGGGGAAAGGTGGTAGGAAATGGCATTTAACCAAGATACTCGAAACAACTCATCAGCGCCCGGAATTAAAGTCACACCCTTGATATTGATATGAGATTGTCTGGGTTTCATCCCTTGTTAGACCAATGGTGACCGGGGTCATTGCTGGACACTGATTTGCATGGAACCAGTACCAATGCCAGGCACCAGTTTTGACTGTGCTAGTGGTTGTGCCGGCACTATTTTGACTGTATTGGTTGCAATGCCGGACACCTTTTTTAACGTACGCACTGCCACTAATACCAGGCACGGTTATTAAAACATGCTACTCAATAGAGGTAAGTAGCAGTGATTCATGCATAATTTATTAGTCCCTGATTTGAACGTTATGATAGTATTGTTGTTTAGTTGGCCAACTTCTTGAGAAAGTCGGATTTGGAAAGAGCCTGGGATTCTTCTTGTTAGTTGTGGCTTTCCCTGAGCTTGTTTCCCAGGAGAAACTATTGCCAGTACTTTTTGGCCCTTTATTTTAGTTTCTATGATCATTTTGGCACCAGTATTGCTATCTTCATTTCAATTATTACCAGCAATCAATTGACAGAAATTCTAGCCAAGATCCGAGTAGAAATATCACATCTGTGTAGCTACTTTGTGTCAACATCAATATCAAAATGTGTAGTTTTAACTCAGTATTCCTTCAGTGGATGGACAGCTGGTATTTATCACTGAAGTTTATTTGTCAGCTCTAAATAATCATCGCTCATTTGGTGATGGGCCTCACCATACAGTGGATTGGGCCATGCTTCATATTTGTTTGCAAGGTGCTCTATTGGATTGCATTGGAACATTTTTTAGTTGCAAAAGAGTTCATGATATTGCAATATTTGAGGCAATGCTATTTTTTATGAGAATAAGTTTTGTAAAATTATCAGAGCATGGTCATGGAAATTATCAGTGTGATTATAGAAATCAGAGAAATTACCAGAGCATGTTCATGGAAAGTCATAAAAATGATCTGTCATGAAAATTGTCAGTGTGTTCAAGGAAAGTCTTGGAAATTATCAGAGCGTGGTCATGGAAAGTTGTCATGAAATTCAATTTTATTTGAGACCTGATTAGGCCTTTAGCTATGTCACATAACCTCAGTTTTGTTCAGAACAAGTTGAGGTCATTCAAACAACTTGGTTATTATGCATAAATCGTCTATGTTGTCTATTTAAACTGATGACCAATTGCTAGAATTGTATCGATTGCTATGTTTGGGTGGAAACAAAGACTGAGTGCTCTAGCAAGGAGACTATGTTTACCCATTCCACTCGGTGCTAGTGTTTGTTCTGAGCAGATTGATGGATGTCATCCTTGAGTTCAAAGGATTTTTACCCTTATGACTAAATCATATCCATTACCTGTGGTAACATCTCTTTGAGTTGTGAAGTCCTCATATCATGTAATTGGTATTCAGAAAATATTGTGAAGTACTACAATAAAGTAAAGAGTTTCTGCTAATTCCAATTGGTAAATGTGTGAGATGCAATACCAGTGACGAAGTTGGGGAACATGATTACGCTGCGAGGGACGATGTTCGGTGTTCCTGTTTCCTGCTTCAATGCTATGGTAGGGCCCCTCCCTTCTGGACGATGTCTTGTGTTCCTGTATCCTGCTTTAATGCTACTCTTTGGCCCCTCCCTCCTGGACGATGTCTTGTGTTCCTGAATCTTGTTTCAATGCTACGGTAGGGCCCCTCCCTTCTGGACGATGCCTTGTGTTCCTGTATCCTGCTTTAATGCTACTCTTTGACCCCTCCCTCCTGGACGATGTCTTGTGTTCCTGTATCCTGCTTCAATGTTACCCTCCCTCCAGGACGATCTCTTGTGTTCCTGTATCCTGCTTCAATGCTACTGTGTGACCCCTCCCTCCTGGACGATGTCTTGCGTTCCTGTATTCTGCTTCCATGCTTCAGTAGGGCCCCTCCCTCCTGGACGAGGTCTTGTGTTCTTGTATCCTGCTTCAATGCTACGGTGTGGCCTCTCCCTCCTGGATAATGTCCTGTGTTCCTATATCCTGCTTCAATGCTACGGTGTGGCCTTTCCCTCCTGGACGATGTCTTGTATTCCTGCATTCTGCTTCCATGTTTTGGTATGTCCTCTCCCTCCTAGACAATGTCTTGTGTTCCTGTATTCTGCTTCCATGTTTCGGTATCGCCTCTCCCTCCTGGAAGATGTCCTGTGTTTCTTTATCCTGCCTCAATGCTACGGTATGGCCTCTCTCCTAGACAATATCTTGTGTTCCTGTATCCTGCCTGCTTCCATGCTTTGGGATGGCCTCTCCTTCTTGGACGATGTCTTGTGTTCCTGTATCCTGCCTGCTTCCATGCTTTGGTATGGCCTCTCCCTCTTGGACGATGTCTTGTGTTCCTGTATCCTGCCTGCTTCCATGCTTTGGTATGGCCTCTCCCTCTTGGACGATGTCTTGTGTTCCTGTATCCTGCCTAGGTGCTACGGTACTATCTCCTTTCTGGACAAAAGTAGTGTTCTCCCTTGCTGTTGAAACGTGGTACATAGCTGCAATTTGATTTTGACGCTCTCTGCCTTTCTGTCCAGATGTGAGCTGCTGCAGAAGGTGTGTGATCTGATCCTGAGCGAAGACCTTGATGAGGGCGAGGCGGACAGTTTATCTGGCGCCCTGTCGCTGCTCTTGGCGCAAGATTACGACAGGACCACGCTCCCGCAACACATCACGCACGAGTAAGGCATTGCAGCACCTCACTCTCGTAATGTATCACTACTAAGGCATTGTAGCATCTCGCTCTCGCAACGTATCACTAATAAGGCGTTGTAGTACCTCGCTCACTCAACGTATCACTAGTAAGACATTGTAGCACCTCGCTCACTCAACGTGTCACTAGTAAAGCATTGTAGCACCTTGCTCACTCAACGTATCACTAGTAAGGCATTGTAGCACCTTGCTCACTCAACGTATCACTAGTAAGGCATTGTAGCACCTCGCTCACTCAACGTATCACTAGTAAGGCATTGTAGCGCCTCGCTCTCCTACGTGAGGAAGACGCAAACCACACTCAGGAAGCACACAGAATCAAGCAATTTCCGGCAAAACACTCCAAAATGCTCACAGCAACCAATGGGAGAAAAACCGTACGCAGCCAAACCGGGTGGATCCACACGGTGGGGACCGAGGAAACCCGACGCACGGAAGAAGTCCCCGACCTCATCACGAAGGCCACCGAACTAAACAGGGAGGCCCCCGACCACAACTAAACCCGAGACAGGCAGGGACCCCTCGTCGAAAGAACGCCACCTTCACCCTCAGAGGCAAAGGAAACCTAGAGAGAAACTGGAAAAACTCGACAGATTTCACAGTAGGCTCGAACAGAATAAGGGGGCAGCCGGCTGCAAAACACAAACTGGACCTGTTAACCCATAACAGGTACGAAGCGCTCAGAGAGCCTAGCAGCACAACCAGCACCGCGAACCAGAAGGGAAACAACAACAACAGCCGCAACGAGCTCACCCCTTAAATCGGATTGTGAAAGCGATACCAGGATCAGACCTCTCCCTCATCAAAAGCGCTGTGTCGATGACCATCGACAAGCGCAGCTCGATCATCGTGCTGGCAGGAGGAAACAACTTCTTCCTACTTTAGGGTCGAACCGGCCTCACCGAGCCATTTATGGCTAACTTCAAGGCTTTAATTGACTAATTGACACGGTAGAGGAGAAGAGGAGCAAAGGCATCATCATAGGCGTTCTCCCCCGCTTCAACATCTCGAGAGAGGCACACAGTAAAGCTATCGCCCTAAACAGAAGGGCGAGGGCACTGTGCAACAACACAGCTGGCGTCAGATTCATAGACGCATGGAATGCCTTCCTAAACAAGAGGGAGCTCTTCAGGAAGAACGGTATCCTTCTCAACGCTATCGGATCCCGCCAACTTGCTGACCGGCTAAACTAGAGATCATATAAAAATCTCGAGTAACCCGCCAAGCAAAACCACAGCGGATGCACTGTAACACCCCTTCACGCACCCCAGGGAACAAGCAGAGGGAAAAGAGGGAAAATAATAAAAAGTCATCCACCCTCCTTAGAGATGCCGTCATCTTATACACAGAGACCAAGTTTGAGACCCCCCCCCTCTTGCGCAGAGACCGGGACCCCAACGCCCTCGGGGGGAACTCCGCGGCAGCCACCAGCACCGCAGCGACCGCAAACAGCGCGCCGACCGGATCAGAGCCCGTCACTAGCTCCAGTCCGAGCTCTAGCTCAAGCAAAAAAGACTGCCACAGCAGGAGAGACAATAAATCTGAAAAGGAGATCTCCGACGCGGTGAAAGTTGCCCAGGCAGGAGAGAGCTTGATCAACGTAACAGTCGTCACTAACTCCTGTCCCAGCTCTAGCTCAAGCAAAGACGACTGCCACAGCAGAAGAGACAATAAATCTCGATCAACGTAACAGTCGTCTCTGCGGGGGAGCCCCAGTTGATGGGGACGGGGCTACACAAACTGGCACGACCAATGACAACGAAAATGACGCGGACCAGAGCAGCAACGGACCGAAGTCGACTCACACAACAACAGCAGAGTAGAATCCTCAGATCCGGACAGCGGGACTGATGACGAGTGGAACGACTTGAAACCTCAACCACCCCAATCACATCTCCGGAGAAACAGGTAAACACCAATAAACACCACCGGGAAGCGAGAACGCCTCCGAAGAGCCGCAAACAACGTAGAGAACCTTCGGATGCTGCTATTGAACGCAGGTCGATCAAGAACAAGCAAGCAGAATTCCGCTGCCTTGTTATTTCCGAGATGCTTGACACGATAGGCATCACGGAAACCTGGATCCAGACATAAGAAAATCATTTGAAGGCGAATTCGGGCTTGAAGGGCACAACCTCTTCAAACGAGACCGTCAGGCCAGACGAGGAGGTGTCGCAATATATGTGCGAAATCACCTCGGAGCCACTTGCCGCACTTTTGACGCCCCACACGAGGTCGTAGGTGTAGAAATCGAGGGCACAGCCAAAACGGTACACGTGCTCCTAGTGTACCGCCCTCTCTTCCCTTCCCATCAAAATGTAGACATCGACAAATACCTCAACGAGCTCCTCACACAGCTGATCCTCAACAGGGTAGCAGTGATCATGGGGGCCTTGAACTGCAGCGTTGCCTAGAAAAACCGAACGGCAGACGTAGAAGGAAACAGACTGGTCGACTGCGCCAACAACAACAACAACAACAACTTTCTGGAACAACTGTTGAGATCCCCCCCAGGGGAAACGGCTTCCTAGACCTGATATTTGCCACCAAAGAAAACCTGGTTACCCAGGTCAGTGTAAGGGAACCCCTAGACACCAGCGACCACAATATAGTCAGGTGCCTCATCCACGTGCTAACGACCCAAGAAATCCCAAACACTTAAAGAAGACTCAACCTCCGATCAACTGACTTTGCTAAGTTTTAAAGAGACCTTAGCAACCTTCAGCCCACAATGCTGGAAACTTGAAACCTCATGGAAGGACTTGGAAACCAATTTTTTGAGCGTCCAGGCAAGCTGCATCCAAATCAAAGATGTACTAGCCAACCAAAAGCCAAACCCAAAATGGCTCTACAGAGGGATCCAAGATGCCATGACGACTAAAGATCGAGCCTACCGGCACTGGAAAGAAATCCCATCAGACCGACTGTGGAACGAACACAGAGAACAGTGTCGAGTTGTGAAAAGTCAAATTGGAGTAGCCCAACACAACAAAAAATGCTTGCAGCTGCATGACAGCACAATCCGAAAGAATTCTTCAGCCACGTGAACAATCGGAAACCCTTAAGAGCTTCACTGGCCCACTTACCACGGACTAAGGAAATCTGACTATCACAAATGCAGGGATAGCTGAGATACTGTACTTTGCAAGCGTGTTCACCAAAGAGAGTGAAGATGCAATCCCGGAACCCACCATTAGGTACTGGGGGATGCATCCTTTGGAGGACATCCAATGGACAACCGCAGAAATAGTAGCCAAAATCAAGAAGCTGAAAATGAATAAATCTGCTGGCTCCGACAGGTTCATCCCGAGAGTAATTAAGGCTCTCTCGGATGAAATCGCCCCCCAATTTTGGGTGGTCTTTAACCAATCTCTAGAAGAGGAGATGGTTCCTTAGGACATGAAAATAGCCAACGTCACTCCTACCCATAAGAAGGGGCCGAAAAATCTCCCAGGAAAGTACAGGCCCATCAGCCTCACATTAGTCGTGAGCAAAATGTTGGAGTCCATCATCGCACATCAAATAGTAAACCATCTGGAGACGAACATGCTCCTGGGGAACAGTCAGCACGGGTTTCGATGCAAGAGATCATACCAGACCAACCTGTTGTGATTTTTCCACCGCATGATCTCTTTTTACGACGACTCGAGAGCAATCGATATCCTGTATCTTGACTTCAAGAAGGCATTCGACAAGGTCCCTAACAAGACACTTTTCACCAAGTTGAGAGTTCTTGGAGTTGTGGGTAGAATCTCGGAATGGATAGAACACTGGCTTTCAGACAAGAGACAGCGAGTGGTGATCAACGGTGAATCATAGTGGGCTATGGTTAACAGAGGAGTCCTCCAAGGATCGGTCCGAGGCCCACTCTTGTTCCTCATTTACATAAAATGACTTAGACGCAGGCCTCATTAGCAAAATATCTAAGTTTGCTGATGACACCACACTTGGAGCGAACGTCGCAAGCCCCACAGCTGTCTAGTACCTGCAGCAGGATCTCGACAAAATTGGGTAATGGTCCGAGGCATGGCAGATGCCATATAACACGGACAAGTGCACCTGCTTGCACATCGGCAAAGCCAACGGATCTGCAAACTACTAGTCGGATTCCATCCACCATCTTGGAGAAAGACCTAGGAGTATATCAGCGCGGACCTGAAGTTCTCCAGACAGTGCACAGAAGTAGAAAAGAAGGCGAACAAAGTTCTCGGTTACATCGGAGGACAATTCAGGTACAGAGATAAGGAAATAATCCTAACCCTGTACAACATTCTAGTAAGACCTCTGCTGGAATATGCCGTCCAGTTCTGGTCTCCCACCCTGGTTCAAGATATTAGGAGACTAAAATCGGTCCAAGCTATGGCAACGAAGATGATAACATCCATCAGACACATGGGGTACCAGAGAAGATTGAGAGAGCTGAAACTCTTCACTCTGGAAAAGCGCAGACTCAATAGGCTACTCATTGAGACCTTCAAAATCCTGAAAGTCTTCAATAACGTTGTGTACAGAAACCTCTTCACGCTATATCACCACCCCACCAGGAACCACGGGTTGAAACTCCAACCAAAGTGGTTCAACACCCGACCCTGCGGTGACCTGATGACCTACAAAATCGTCAACGTCTTTAGTGGACTTCCGCTAGCAGTGACCGCGAGCGAGTCAGTGGACATCTTCAAGCTTAGGCTAGACCGGATATTCCCTAACCTCCACTATTAGCCACTGAGCCAAGGTAGCAGAGACAGAACGGGGGGCTAAGGGGGTGGGAAGCGGCTTTGCCGGATACTGCAGACCAACTGCGCTTGCTTTGTGCAGCCCCCCAAATCCCCACTCGAACCATGAAACCGGCCGCTGAGATGGAGGGAGACAGCCTTGGACGCAATGGCTGAGGTATACGCAGCCCCGTGCATGTCACGGCGGTCAAACAGGGGACACACTGGGTCGTCCCGGAAAAGTCAGCATCCATAGCTACGACCACCACAAGAGCCTCCAGCCCCACATCACACTGTATCTAGATCGGACTTCATCTTCATCGCCCCAAGAAGAAGCTGGCCCCCTGCCCTTGATGAGAGAGGCTAAGCTGGATCGCCTCACGATACACCGAACCAAGCGCCAGCGCAGTGTCACACGAGAGGGTTAATAACATCCAGTGTGGTGGCCGTAAGCGCCACTCCACAACGGACCACCTCGTACGACTAGAATCAGACATTAGACAGGCCTTCGTCCGAAGAGAACATGTGGTTTCCATATTTTTCGACGTTGAAAAAGCATACGACACTACGTGGAAATGCGGGATCATGAAGGATCTCCACCGTAAAGGTTTGAGAGGTCGGCTACCACTTTTCATCCACCAATTTCTACAAAATCGCACCTTCAGGGTCAAGGTTGGCAACACTCAGTCTCCATCATATCCGCAAGAAATGGGCGTTCCCCAGGGAAGCGTCCTCAGTGTCACTCTCTTTATCCTCAAAATCGATTAGTTAGCTGACATTCTTCCCA
>SDVV010015422.1:0-14532 GCA_016164225.1 Gammarus roeselii | reverse complement strand
TATATATACATATATATACATATATATACATATAGCTATAAACACACACACACACACACACACACTCACTCACATATAATGATCATGACCTGCAAATCGCAATACACATGAAAGCTCTCGTCCAATATGTAATCCAATGATCAGTGTTTTTTTTTTTTTTACGGTTTTGAGTTTATAACAATCGGAACATCATTTGAAAGCTTGTGTCTAGTACTATAATCCAATTATTTTTATCTGTCGAAATTGAAATGAAATAATAATACTTTCTTGGCCATACAGTGAGCCGAACGGGGCTGACTAAACAGCATACTGACCTTGAGAATGTAGGTGACTTCCCCACGGCCAAGCTCAGTGACTGAGATGACAGAGTCTGGGTCGTGTGAATTTCCGGAGGAAATTAATTGAGAATTGCTCCTCAACCGAAAAGCGTTTCTGAATGAACAGGTGGGAAGAAATCCGCTAAAAAACAATGGTCTCCTGAAAGAGTGGCTGTCTTTGAGCAACTCAAGGAGGAGATGCAGAAGGAAATTGAGCTGACCTTCCCTGTCTACTCTTATTATGGAATTTTGCTCACTCATACAGTTTTAGAGCTATCATTACTTACAATAACATCATTGCAGATTTTTTTTATCACAGATACAAACACTAGGCCACATCCCCCGGAAAGGGGGGGTGGCCGACGGCACCCCTCCTACCCCCATACGCTCACACTCACACAACTTAGCCCTTTTGTGCTAAAGGGTCCGGCCGGTCACCCCGCAACACACACTCTGGGTCACGAATGCAATCCGCGGATCCGTTGTCAGCAGCAGAGCCCGACAGTTTTCACTGGTTTACCCCCGCCGCGTCATAATGGTCGGGCCCCCCCTACCCACGACCATCCCGACAGCAGGATGCCAAGAGCGGGAAAGCACATCAGAGCATTGTCTAGATCAACCATTCACAACCATTCTCCACTCACGCCTGTTCATTGCACGCTTTCTCGCTACTTGCACATTCATGTCTCTCCTTCCTAACGCCTGCTTCGCACAATCCATCCACCCGAACTTCGGTCTACCTCTAGGCCTGCGACCACTCTCCTCCGCATTCATCACTCTTTTCACCAATCCCCCTTCATCCATCCTCTCCATGTGCCCGAACCATCTCAGAACACGCGAATCCACTCTGTCTTCCAATTGGTTCACCATCCCTGTTCTGATTCAAACCACGTTGTTGGTGATCCGATCTCTCAGCGTCACTCCAGCCATGCTCCTCAAACATTTCATCTCGTAAACACTCAACCTTCTTCTTTCTTCTGCTCTCATCCCCCAAGTCTCGGCTCGGCTCCGTAGAGCACAGTTGGGACAACAACACCCTCATACAGCCCTCTTTTTACACATCAGTGCACCCAACACTTTACACCCCTCCTTCACTCACGCCTTCACTTCAGTTTCCACTAGTTCAGTTATCTCTACATGGGAGCCCAGATACTCAAAACACTGAACTTCCTCCAAGAGCTCTACATTTAAGGTGACACTAATCTAGCTCGCATCGACAGTCCTCGAGCATATCATTATTTTACTCTTACCCACGTTCACTCGAAGCTTCCTCCTCTCACACACTCTACCAAACTCAGACACTAGCCTACATAGCTTCTCCTCTGAATCCGCAACCAGGGCCGTATTTTCAGCAAATAGCAACTGGCTCAACCGCCAACTCTGCCCATTTGTTTCCAACAGTTCCAAGCCTCGACTTATCACACTCGTGTTCACCTCCCTGACCACTCCATCCGTATAGAGGTTGAACAGCCAGGGAGATATCATGCAGCCTTATCTCCGTCCCCCTTTCACTGTGAACCAATCACTCACCTCGCTTCCCACTCTGACTATAAATGAGATTGTTCAAAATTATAAATTGCGACTTTGGAAGAATATGGATGCCTCTAAATAGGATCTTTCTCATATACTTCTTTTAGTTATTAAAGCATGCAATACATCATTCAACAGCTCTAGTTTTTGCATGTAGGAGGCGATGCCAAGAGACCTGATCATACTGCTGTGTTGGAAGATGGTTAGTCAACTATGATCTAATGGTAGCTAGACAAGCCTGCCCATAACGAGACAAAGTGAACGTTTACTGAAGTTGTTGAAATAATTTACCCTGCCTGTTACCAAAAATATACTATGCAATCACTTGACCAAGTTCGGAAGTAGCTACTCGTGTGTATCCAATTTGGTATAGCTAATCCAAATCCTTTTTGTGTCGTTTTTGGTGTTTTTTCTATCATACAAAAAAATCAATATTGTACAACTTCAACAGGAAGTAGCAAATCTGTGTCTTGTACTTGCATTGCAGTTGCTGTGAAAAATGACATTGAAAACACGCTGGGAGAATTTCACTGCTGCATTAGTTTCTGCTAGATAAGCTGTATCCAAGTTTGAGCTAGTTACAATTTTGTTGTTGTCTTGAAAAATCATTAATGAAAAGCATGTGTTCTACCTTGATGTTTTGACTTGGTAGTTGTTGAATGCATTTCTGCGCAGCCACAAGGCCGACTGGCCTGTCATTATGTTGTCATGGCTATCTACTGTACAGTGCTGCACGCTTATTCGCTCCTCATAATAGCATATAGCTACCTGACACTTGTCGCTATGCTAACGAGCCTCTTCCTCCCTCCCAGTGCTTGGCTGAAGCCTCCTCTCGGCCGTGTCCAGTCTGCTTGGAAGACATCCACACCTCGCGCGTGGCCCCGAAGGTGCTCAAGTGTCGTCACCTGCTTCACGACGTTTGCTTCACGAACATGGTTAAGAAGGGCATCTTTGCCTGCCCTGTGTGCGGCAAGACCATGTTCGACATGACCAAGGTCAGTTATTGCTGTACTGGCTCTCATCATAGCTGCCATGCGACGGCTGTAATTGCGGGGTCCTGTATTAGCTCCTAATACTAACATCACTAGTTCATTAAGCTGACGTTTGATGTTACAAGGATCACACAACCTCAAGTAAAGGATGTTAAACTGTTCTGCCGCGGTAAAGAATCACATGCTCCAACGGTGTCGGACATTTTAAATGCCCAAACTGATCGGCAAACCACCCTGTGCCATCACGCGAATGTTTCCCTTACATACTCCCGTTGAAACCAGTGATGAGAGAGGAACCCTGCTCTCTCTAATTTAATCTTGTTGATTCGTCTTCATTATGTGGTTTCTGAATTTGGTTCGATTCAAGTTATTTATCTGCAAAACCAAAGAAAATTGTATCTGTTTTCATAAACTGTAATGTTGTGTCTTTTGACCTTATTAATTGTATCATTCTTGCCATTCTATGCCGCAAACTGGGTGCCTCTAAGAGAAGGATAACTTATGTGCATTAGAGCGATTTGTCACAAGATGTTAACCCTGTTAATTGGTGCAGCTAAGCCTGCAGCGGATCACGGGCGCCGCGAAAGGCTTTCTCCATTTGAATGCGTTTGTGTTGCTAGACTGAGGGGGCATTGTTTATGCACGCACGCTACTACCAGGCTTGGGCAATGCCCTTGGGCACTCGCCGAAGGTAGATATTCTAGGTGCCGAGTCCAATTAGAGCTGGCGCTTGTATACAAATAAAGCGAACGAAGTCACTGATTTTGCTGTTATTTTAAAATTAGAAAAAAACAAGTGGATGCTTCATCTATCATTCTTTATCTGAACACGCTCAGCTTTTTAATAGATGCGATCTAAGGTTTGTACCTGGTGTCCGTTCAAGTTTTTGTATTCCACTGAGGTAGATTGGCGTCCCTGTCAAACAGGTGCAGCATAATCGATGACACTTTATATACACACGTGGAGATCGCGTGTTGCTCATCTAACGCTGAGTGAGACGAAATTGGAAGGAAAGGGAGAATGGGAGTTTGGTGTGGTAAATGGAAGAAAGTCTAGCGTGGAGGAAGGTTGGGCACGATGAGGTGTGGTCTTGATATTGAGTGATCGGTTGGCTAGTAGCGTTACCGAGTGGAAGGAGTTGTCCTCAAGATTGCTGTGGCTAAAAGATAAGTTTGGTGTAGAAAGATGGGTATTTGTGAGTGCATATGGTCCAGATAACGGGAGGAGTGAGGAGGAGAAGGAGCCATTCTGGACTGACATGAGTGAGTGTATTGAGGGCTTTGGAGGTCAATTCAATGTATTTGTACTGGGTGACCTCAATGCGAGAGTTGGAGATGCAGTGGTGGAAAATGTGATAATGAGGTATGGCGTTCCCGGTAAAAATGACAGTGAAGAAAACAAGATCGGTCAGTGTATGGAGCAGGTGTTGGTAGCCAGGAACAGTTTGTTCAAGCAGCGAGATATCCACAAGTACACATGGGTAAGGATGGCCCGTGGTGCAGAGGTGGAGTAAGCGCTGATGGATTTTGTGCTGATATCAAGGAGAGTGGGGGGGAGGCTGTTGGATGTGCAGGTGTTGAGAGAGAGGGTGGAGGAGTGTCACACCATCTGCTGGTGGAAGGTAGATTATGAGTGGAGCATAGGTGGAAGGGCAATGAACGAGTGGGAGGAGGAAGAGAGGTAGTGAAAGTGAGTGAACTGAATGGGAGAAGCAGAGCTGAGGAGTTCCCTCAGGCGTTGAGAGAAGAATATGATAACGTGAGAGAACAGGACCTGAGAGATGTGGAGGAAGAAAGGGAGACGTTAAGAGATGCGTTGCTGAGATGTGCGAAGAATATGTGTGAGGTGCGCCGTGTGGGCGGGTGCTGAAGAAAAAGTTGCGAGTGATGGAACGAAGAGGTTCAACCGCCGGTGGCACGGAAAAGAGGAGCGTTTGAGGAGTGGTTGCAGGTGAAGTCGGTGGTGGCCTATGAAGGCTATAAAGAGAGGAGAAACAAGGTGAAGCTGGTGGTAAGGAGAGCAAAAAGGAACGCTGATGTCAGGTGGGGCAGACGGTTGTGCGAGAATTTTGAGTAGAACAAAAAATGTTGTGGAAAGAGATGAAGAGGGTGAGGAAAGGAGAGACCGGAAAGAAGGAATTGGTGAAAGATTAAAACGGCCAGTTGTTGTTGGAAAGTGGTGATGTACGGAAGAGGTGAGCCGAGTATTTTGATGAGTTGTTGAACGTCGAGGATTACAGAGAGGCTGACATTGTTGCTGTGGGTGGTCGTACTTGGATGCCAGTTTTGGGAGAGAGACTTGTTGCGGACATTACCAGGGAAGAGGTGCAGGAGGCGGTGGACGTGATAAAAGCAGGGAAAGCCCCTGATTTGGATGGCGTGGCGACCGAGTACCTGAAAAAGGTGGAGTAACGTTTGTCGAATGGTTGGTGAGGTTATTGAACTTTTTTTGTGGCAGGCGTGGTACCGATTGAGTGGCGCAGTACCTGCATTGTTCCGCTGTATAAGGGCAAAGGAGATGAAATTGAATGCTGCGACTCGAAAGGTATCAGTCTGTTAAGTGTGGTTGGTAAGTTGTACGGGAGAGTGCTGATCAATAGGATTAGAGACTACAGACTGCGCAATTGGAGAGGAGCAGTGGGGTTTTAGGAGTGGTAGTGGGTGCGCCGATCACAGGTCTGTGAGAAGTACCTTGCAAAGGGAAAGGACGTGTTCTGGGTCTTCAAGGACCTGGAGAAGGCATACTAGAGGATAGACAGGGAAGCGCTGTAGAGGGTGTTGCGTTTGTATGGAGTGGGCAGAGTTAAATGTTGGCAGCAGAGTTAAATGTTGGCAGCCGAGCTAGTGTCTGAGTGGGAAGCGAGGTGAGTGATCGGTTCACAGTGAAAGTGGGACTGAGACAAGGCTGCGTGATGTCTCTCTGGCTGTTCAATATCTATATGGATGGAGTGGTCAGAGAGGTGAACGCGAGTGTGCTGGGTCGTGGCTTGGAGCTGTTGGAAGCAAATGGGCGGAGTTGGCAGTTGAGCCAGTTGCTATTTGCGGATGATACGGCGCTGATGGCGGATTCAGAGGAGAAGCTTTGTAGGCTAGTGTCCGAGTTTGGTAGAGTGTGTGAGAGGAGGAAGCTTCGAGTGAACGATAGTAAAAGTAATGTAATGAGATGGTCGAGGACTGTCGATGCGAGCAGAATTAGTGTCCTCCTAAATGAAGAGTTGTTGAAAGAAGTTCAATGTTAAGTATCTGGGCTCCCATGTGGAAAAGACTGAATTAGTGGATACTGAGGTGAAGTCGCGAGTGAAGGAGGGTGTAAAGTGTTGGGTGCACTGAAGAGCGCAATGAGCTGCTGGACGTTTGGGATGAAGGCAAAGAGAGGGCTGTATGTTGTTTTCATTGTGCCAACTGTGCTGTACGAAGCTGAGACTGTGAGGGTGAGAGCAGAGGAGAGAAGAAGGTTGAATGTTTTTGAAATGAAATGTTTGAGGAGCATGGGTGGTGTCGCTGAGAGACAGGCTCATTAACGATGTGGTTCGAATCAGAACGGGGATGGTGAAGAAGTTGGAGAACAGAGTCGATTCGCGT
The DNA here is from genome assembly GCA_016164225.1 of Gammarus roeselii. Classification (NCBI taxonomy): domain Eukaryota; kingdom Metazoa; phylum Arthropoda; class Malacostraca; order Amphipoda; family Gammaridae; genus Gammarus; species Gammarus roeselii. The sequence continues at coordinate 8,112 of SDVV010015422.1, read as the reverse complement.
GTTCTGAGATGGTTCGGGTACATGGTGAGGATGGAAAAGGGAGAATGGTGAAAAAGATGTTGAAGTCAGAGGCGAGTGGACGTAGGCCTAGAGGAAGACCGAAGTTTGGGTGGATGGATGGTGTGAAGCAGGCGTTAGGAATGAGAGATGTGAGTGTGGAGGTAGCGAGAGAGCGTATACTGGATAGGCGTGAGTGGAGAATGATAGTGAACGAACGAGTTTTGACGCTGCCCTGATGTGCTTTCCCGCCCTAGGCATATCGTTGAGAGACGGGATGGTTGTGGGCGTGGGGGACCTGGTCGTCATGACGCGGCATGGGTAAACCAGTCACGCTGTCGGGCCCTGCTGCCGACATTGACCTCGAACCGCACTCATGACCTGGAGGGTGTGTTGCGGGGTCTCCGGCCTGACCCTTTTGCGCAAAAGAGCTGAGGTGTGAGATGCGCCTTGCCGTCGGCCACCCCACTTGCTGGGGATTTCGGCCTAGTGTCAGTATTTGTATCTGCATATGTTTAGTTCAAATTTCTTGAACTTGTCTCAGACTCCTTCTTGACAACTCTCCTAATAGTCGTTGCACACAAACACACACACACACACACACGTGCACGCACACACAGGCACGTACACTCAAACATGCATGTACCGGTTCTGGTTCTAACTATTCTCCTCTCAGGTGGCAAATAACGTCAATTTGCCCTGTCTTTCATGCAACCTTTTTCAATGACTATTCCTTATTCTTATCACCATTCATGCTGTTCTCATGCGTGAAATTCCCTACACCTAGTGTAGACCTCATGCATGGGTTCCACGTTTTCTGTTTCTTCTTCATCTTTCCTCCCAGCAGGTGCTGGAGCCCGTAGCCCGGCACCTTAAGGACTACTGCAAATCCTTGGGGCTCTGAAGCAGGGTAGGTAGTGTGTTAATCCTCCTTACTGCCATCCGGGGAGTGCTGGGACCATATGGCCTCAGCATCTTAGGAGTTCATATACCTCCTGTGGCACTCGTACATACCATAGACGTTCGCCGCGTGAAGGACTTTGGCTTTGCGAAGTAGTAAACCTAACTCACACATTAAAAGAAGAAGAACAAAGACTAACTTGATGCAGCTCTGTTTGCTGGTTTGACATTCGGCGCCAGAAGGAGGATAGCTCCAGCGCGCTAGAACGCCTCGTCACTCTAAGTAATTGATCTAAACTTGAGTAAGGCCGTCTCTCTGTTCATAAGTAAGTCCTTCTTGTTGTTACATATTCTGATGTTTCAAATTCTTTGGTGGACGCAGGAGTGGAAGAAAATTGATCAACTTGTGCGGGAGACTCCCATGCCAGCGTGCTACCGAGGGGTTTATTGCCAAGTGTTGTGTAAGGACTGCAACAAGGTGAGCAGGGCGCTGGAAGGCTGCAAATGGTTGTATAAGGACTGCAACAACGTAAGCTGGGTGCTGGGAGGCTGCCAAGTGTTGTGTAAGGACTGCAACAAGGTGAGCAGGGCGCTTCGAGGCTGGCCAGTGTTGTGTAAGGCCTGTGGAAAGGTCAGGGTGTTGGGACGCTGCCAATGATTGTGTAAGGACTGTGAAACAGGGTGCTGAGAGTCTGCTTAGTGCTATGTAAGGACTGCAATATGGTGAGCTGAGCGCTGGGAGGTTGTCAAGTGTTGTGTAAGGGCAGCAGCAAGGTGCGCTTTTTTGGTCGTGCGACTTGCGGAAATTTAGGGTAGTTCTGCGCACATTTTTGACAATGAGTTCGGCAACCTCTGCTTTAAAAAGTCCTTTTGGATTTAGTAACCTAAAAACAGTCACAGCGCATAACGTTTGCATCATTGAAATAAGAATGAGGAAACAAGTACTCAAATCAAACGTATTTCTATGTTTTGAAGCTTTATAATACATAAGCTTGTCCAGACCTATCCTTGAAAATCGGGCTTGTGACTGTTCTTTGATTTATAAACCTGCGGATTCGACCTTGATTACTTCAGGTCATATTCACCGTTAAAAGTTTTGGTTAAAATAACCAAACAATTGGGGTCAACTTCTAACACAATTATGCAATAAACTAACTCAGTTTTATGCACACGTGATCAGGCAATAAACCGTTGAACTTTTTAATGACACAAATTTTAAAGTTGTATAAAATCTTCTTTCAGTTTACCACTGACTTTTCAACCATATGACAGCAACTCGAGTTGTATTAGAGTAAATTGTATAGCTAAATGTCGTGGTGTAAATATCATGTAAGAGTTTTTGAAAGAGTACAAAACAGCATTCACGTTTTTTGTTTTTGTAAAGAAGCACGACGTTATTTACTTGTAAAACTATTCAGTGTATTTTTACCCATTTGTCCTGTTGGAAACTGACTTTAGTATAGTTATTTTACTCGAATATGTTCACATTTTAGACTTCGGACTATTGTGTGCATTGCCTAAAACAGCGGCTACATTTTTGATTGGTGGATATTTGCAGTTCATTTTAGCCTTTTAACTAGTTGTTTTCTCATCTTGTAACCCCACTTGGGAACGTGACGAAAATTTTGTGATAAAATTTGACTTTGAGTCAAAGAAATAATCCTTAATTTGCTTCAGACCGAGTCACTGTGAAAAGATAAGTAATTGGCCTGCGTCCATTTAGTCTAATGCAAATACCCCAAGGCGGTATCTGCATAAGAGAGGTATCGGCATGCAGACACCTCTCTTATCAAGATGATGTTTGAGAGGGAGGACCTTGGTTTCCTCATGCGAGTGCGGATTGGGTGTGGTCTGTGTACAGCCCATTGTGGTGTGCAAAGCCGTGTTTAATGTGTGTGGGCGCAAGGTCAGAGAACCAGGCGGTGTTTGTGTAGGAGATTATGGGTCTGAGAAATTGTTTGTATAGTGTAATTGATTCCTTGACGTACACTTGCCATTGGCTTCTCGTTGAAATACGGGATGGTCATAGTTGGAAAAAGGCCCGACAATCATGACGCAGCAAGGGTCAACCAGTGGGCCTTGCTGCTGACACTGTTCTCGGTCCTCACTCCTAACCATAAGTGTATGTTACGGTGTCCTGGCCTGACCTTTCAGAGCTAAAGAGCAAGTTTTGGTATGTGTGTGAGTAGGGATACGACTAGGTTTCGGCAAATGTTGGTGGTACCTGTATACACAGGTAACGCCACACGGCGAATGTACTGATGTCGGCAAAAAGTTGCAGTACCTGCTGATACTTCGAAATATTCATTATCAATATTTAAATGTTACATTAAATGATACAAATTCGCACACAAACGCATTTGATGCATGCAATAGTTAGGAACTTAAGTTATAAACTCGTGAATTTATCAAGAATGCTTTGCTTTACTACATTTAGATATAATTTCATTGTTTTTATATGTTTCCAACATATATTTAATAACAATAATAACGTTGATGGATTTTGTGCTGATATTGAGGAGAGTAGTGGCGAGGCTGCTGGATGTGTGGGTGTTGAGAGGGGAGGGTGGGGGAGTGTCTGACCTTCTGCTGGTGGAAGGTAAGTTACGAGTGGAGCAGAAGTGGAAGGGCAACAAGAAAATGAGAGGAGGAAGAGAGGTAGTGAAAGTGAAGAAACTGAATGTGGGAAGCAGAGCTGAGGAGTTCCAACAGACGTTTAGATAAGAATATGACAACGTGAGAGTGTTATAACACTCCGTTTTACGCTTATAATATGTAGACGAAGAGTAAGTTTCTCATGGTGCGAGCGGCTGGATAGGGCTAACTTCCCCCGAAAATTACTTCTTTCAGCCAACAGATGTGTGCCCTCGGATTTGGTTACTCGTCGAAGACCCGTCGTCACATGGGGGGTCATTTGTGTCTGTTGTAACGAGATCAGCAGTTTTGTGCCCAGTATGGAGTAGCAGCTGGCCATGGCCATGTGTTTCTTCTCTGTCTTCATAGCCCTGTATGTATCTCAAAAATTGAAGCAGAGTTAGTGATTTTCTTCTGGGCTAATAAGAGATATGGAACCGGGGAGGGGACGCCTCTCAGAGGCTGACGAACGGTGGGGCTGCTCTCTGATAAGAGGATTCTTTCTCACGCAGTAGCGCAACGCGCCTTCCTTTATGTAAGATTGTGAGTCGTGGCAGCAGTTGAGGAACCAGGGCACCTCTTGGTAGACCGACAGTGTAGAGTTGGGGACCGTAGGGAACACAACTCATCACAACGCACCGTCTTTTTTTGTCTATTTTAATCGCCCACAATTATAGGCCTCCATGTTCGTGCAATTGTAAACTTATTCAGTTATCATAAGCTACACAATATTAATCATACTCATTTGACTCGTAGCTGCCCCCAGTTTATGTGTTCTTGTTTAATTATTCAAAATAAACAAAAATATATTGCCCACCAATTTTAATCCTTGCACCACCTATAAGTCTTGATTAACGACTAGTAACGATAAAGTTTACAACAAGAGGACAGGAACTGAGAGATGTGGAGGAAGAATGGGAGACGTTAAGAGATGCGTTGCCGATATGGGCGGAGAATGTGTGTGGTGCGCGCCGTGTGGGCGGGTGCAGAAGAAAAGTTTGCGAGTGGTGGAACGAGGAGGTCAAACTGCCGGTGGCACGGAAAAGAGGAAAGTTTGAGAAGTGGTTGCAGGTGAAGTCGGTGGTGGCATATGAAGGCTATAAAGAGAGAAGAAACGAGGCGAAGCAGGTGGTGAGGAGAGCCAAAAGGGACGCTGATGCCAGGTGGGGCAGACGGTTGTGCCAGAGTGTTGAGGAGAACAAAAAGATGTTCTGGAAAGAGGTGAAGAAGGTGAGAAAGAGACCGGAAAGGAGGAAATGGTGAAAGATGAAAACGGCCAGTTGTTGTTGGAAAGTAGTGATGTACGGAAGAGGTGGGCCGAGTATTTTGATGAGTTGTTTAATGTCGAGGGTGACAAGAGAGGCTGATATTGTTGCTATGGGTGGTGGTGCTCGGATGCCAGCTTTGGGAGAGAGACTAGTGGCGGACATTACCATGGAAGAGGGGCAGGAGGCGGTGGAGGTGATGAAAGCAGGGAAAGCCCCTGGTTTGGATGGCGTTGCGACCGAGTGCCTGAACAAGGGTGGAGTAACGATTGTCGAATGGTTGGTGAGGTTACGGAACTTGTGTTTTGTGGCAGGCGTGGTACCAATTGAGTGGCGCAGTGCCTGCATTGTTCCGCTGTATAAATGCAAAGGAGATATAAATGAATGCTGCAACTCGAGAGGTATCAGTCTGTTAATTGTGGTTGGTAAGTTGTACTTGAGAGTGCTGATCAAAAGGATTAGAGACTGTACGGACTGCGCAATTGGAGAAGAACAGTGTGGTTTTAGTAGTGGTAAAGGGTGCGCCGATCATATTTTTGCAGTGAGACAGGTCTGGGAGAAGAACCTTGCAAAAGGAAAGGACGTGCTCTGGGCTTTCATGGATATGGAGAAGGCATACGACAGGATTGAAAAGGAACCGCTGTGGAGGGTGTTGCGTTTGTATGGAGTGGGTGGACATTTGTTGAAAGCTGTGCTGAGTTTATATGTTGGTAACCGAACATGCGTCAGAGTTGGAAGCGAGGTGAGTGATTGGTTCTCAGTGAAAGTGGGACCGAGACAAGGCTGCGTGATGTCTCCCTGGCTGTTCAACATCTAAATGGATGGAGTGGTAAGGGAGGTGAAAGCGAGTGTGCTGGGTCGTGGCTTGGAGCTGTTTTAAGCGAATGGGCGGAGTTGGCAGCTGGATCAGTTGCTATTTGCGGATGATACGACCCTGGTTACGGATTCAGAGGAGAAGCTATGTAGACTAGTGTCTGAGTTTGGTAGAGTGTGTGAGAGGAGGAAGCTTCGAGTGAATGTGGGTTAAAGTAAAGTAATGAGATGGTCGTGGATTGTCGATGCGAACAAAATTAGTGTCACCCTAAATGGAGAGTTGTTGGAAGAAGTTCAGTGTTTTAAGTATCTAGACTCCCATTTGGAGAAGACTGAATTAGTGGAAACTGAGGTGAAATCTCGAGTGAAGGAGGGGTGTAAAGTGTTGTGTGCACTGAAAAGCGTAATGAGCTGCAGGACGTTGGGAATGGAAGCTAAGGGTGTCGTTGTGCCAACTGTGATGTAAGGAGCTGAGACTTGGGGGGGGGGGGTAAGAGCTGAAGAGAGGAGGAGTTTGAATGTTTTTGAGATGGAATGTTTGAGGAGCATGGCTGGAGTGTCGCTGAGAGACAGGTTCACTGACGACGTGATTCGCATCAGAACGGGGATGGGGAAGAAGTTAGAGGACAGAGTTGATTCGCGTGTTCTGAGATGGTTCCAGCACATGGTGAGGATGGATGAAGGGAGACTGGTGAAAAAGGTGTTCAAGTCAGAGGCGAGTGGACGTAGGCCTAAAGGGAGGCCGATGTTTGGGTGGATGGATGGTGTGAATTAGGCGCTAGGAAGGAGAGACATGAGTGTGGAGATAGCGAGAGAGCGTGCACTGGATAGGCGTGAGTGGTGATGTGCTTTCCCGCTCTAGGCATATCGTTGAGAGACGGGATGGTCGTGTGCGGGGGGGGGGGCGGTCATCATGACGCGGTAGGGGTAAACTAGTCACGCTGTCGGGCTCTGCTGCCGACACTGACCTCGAACCGCACTCTTGACCCGGAGGGTGTGTTGTGGGGTCCCCGGCCGGACCCTTTTGCGCAAAAGGACTAAGGTGTGCGAGGGTTAGATGCACCTTGCCGTCGGCCACCCCCCTTGCTGGGGGATTTCGGCCTAGTGTCTGTATCTATATGATTAATTTGATTTACACGACAAAATGACGGTATCGTGTATTGGCCATTCTTGGTATCGGAAGTATCGGTCTCCAATTTATTTACTATCGGAAATAACGGTGACGGTATCGGTTGCAAACTGGGTATCTGTATCAACGAAAAACCTGGTATCGTCGCACCTCTGTGTGAGTGCATGAGAGGAGGGTGAGGTGCGCCTTGCCATCAGCAACTCCCCGTTCTGGAAATTCTGTCTTGCGTCTCTTTTTCTGTTTTTGAAAACTAGTATTTTTGAAAATAATCAAATAAGTGAGCCCGCTAGAAGTACGACAAGCGGCTGCTGCCGTTCACTAGGCGGTAGATTATGATTAATTTGATTGACAATATTAATTGAAGAGTTCTCATTGCATCTATTCATTCATCGTATAGTTGTTCAGCAAAATAAAATTCGATGGAAACGGGAATGATAGTTTTTAAGTAGATTGATGAGCTAGTTTATATGTAGTATAGCATATATTACACGTGCGACAGGTCTTCTGTTAACTTTCCATCAATATTTAGTGCTCTGTAGGATTCACATTTACTATTTATTTAGATTTTCGTGATTTTAGCTGCAATCCATCATAAACGGAACTGGAAAAATATTGTGAGATTTTTTTCACTTATCTTGTGCAAGGCAAGTGTTGAATACAAAAGCACACACGATTTTTCGTGCGTTCGAGTTAACGCACACATCATGCAGTAGTTGCTGTAAATGGCAAAGAGTGTACAAGTGTTTACAAGTTTAAGAAGACAACAACAGTACTTTTGGCCCAAACCGGGTTGTTTTTTTATAGTTATAAGAGTAGTTCTGAAGTAGAACGTCTAAGATAGCATCTTGTGTCTGTGTATTTTCTGTTTTAATATATCAAGAAAGGGAAGTTTGTTGAAGGAAATAGCATTTGACGATGATACTCGAAACAACTCAAATCAGCCCCTGAAGAGAAAGTCACCGACCCACGGTGTTGATCTGAGATTGTCACAGTTTCATTCCTCATTAAACCTATGCTGACCGGCGTCATGGCTGAGTTGCTCCATACTCACGGTACACCAAGGATGATCGAGGGGCAGAATGTGGACAAGTTGATCGGCGGGTTTTAGAAGCTCTCGACGTCTAAATAGTGTGTATTCCAAACACCCACTAGCTAATGTTTCTTTTCCTGCAGGAATGTATTACACCTTTCCATATCGAGGCCCTGAAGTGCAAGCTGTGCGGCTCCTACAACACGGCGCGCTCGGGAGGAAGCTTGCTCCGGAAGAAGACTGTTACAAGTAAGCAGCTGTGGCTCCTAGCCCGTGGCGCGCTAGTTTGTATCCTTGAAGGCCACACTTGCTCTCTACTACTTCACACAGCGGCAGAAGACAAA